>ML675646.1:2315059-2411871 GCA_007922155.1 Mesoclemmys tuberculata | reverse complement strand
CTTTGTCTGAAAGGGGGCTGTAAGGTGACTTATCTGGTCAGTAAATAAGAGAGGGGTTCCATCCAGTGCTCCTTTGTCTGAAAGAGGGCTGTAAGTCACGTGACTAGGACGGGAGATAGGGACAAAAGGCAAAAAAAAAAAAAGCTTTTTGTAGGGAGAAGTGTGGTGATGCTATAAAAGAGCTACAGAAACTGTCTTCAGTCATACATGAGAAAGGCTTTTGACACAGTCTCATGTGACATTCTAATAAACTAGGCAAATTTACCGTGGTTTAGGTAAAATGCCTATATAAGGTGGGTGCACAAAAGGTTGAAAGACCATACTGCAAGAGCAGTTATCAATGGTTCGCTGTCAAACTAGGGGGACCTATTTAGTGAAGTCCTGCAGGGTCGGTGTTTGGCTCTGATACCTTTCAATACGTTTGTTAATGGCTTGAATAATGGAGTGGAGAATATGCTTACAAAATGTGTAGATGATGCCAAGTTGTGTGGGTTTGCTAGCCTTCTTGAGGATTGGGTTAGAATTCAAAATGATCTCAACAAATTGGAAAAACAAAATGAAATTCAATGAAGAGAAGTGCAAAGCAGTCAGGGAGCAAAAAATCAAATGCATAGCTCCAGAAAGGGGAATAACTGGTTAGGTGAAAAGGATTATAAGTGGGTCACAAATTGAATACGAGTCAACAATGCGATGTGGCTGCAAAAAGGCTGATATCGTTCTGGGGTGTATAAACATATTTAAGACCCAGGAGGTTACTGTCCTGCTCTGCTAGGCACTGGTGAGGCCTTAGCTGGAGTAGTGTCCAATTCCGGGTACCACACTTTAGGGAAAATGTGGGCAAATTAGAAAAAGTCCAGAGAAGGGCATAAAAATGATTAAAAGGTTTAGAAAATCGGACCCGTGAGGCATGTTTAGTCTTGAGAAAAGAAGACTGAGGTGGGATCTGATAAGTCTTCAGTTGTGGTAAGGGCTGTTGTAAAGAGGCTGGTGATCAATTGTTCTCCACATCCATGGAAGGTAGGACAAGAAGAAATGGGCTTTATCTGCAGCAAGGGATTGGCAATTAGGAGAACCTCGCTAACTAGAAGGATAGCTAAGCTCTGGAAGAGGCTTCCAAGGGAGGTGTGGAATCCCTGTCATTGGAAGTTTTTAAGAACAGGCTGGACAAACACCTGTCAGGGATGATCTAGGTTTACTTGGTCCTGCCTTAGCACAGGAAGCTGGACTTGATGGCCTCTTGAGGTCCATTCCAGCTCTACAGTTCTATGACTCTGAGTCTATTCCAAAGTGCCAATATAGTGGGCAGAGCCAGGATAGGTTTGGCTAGTCCTGACCCTGGGGTAGGGGTGGGGCTGGTTTGGCTGGTCCTGGCTGGTGGGAAGGACTGTGGGAGATGTGGATAGTGCCATGCCTAGGCAGGCTTGGCTGGTCCTTTTGTTTGGTCATCAGAAGAGAAGCTGTGGTGCTGATAGCTGCTCAGCAGGTCTTCAATGGCATTTCATTTTGGAAAGCTCTTCTTGTAAGGACCATGCAAAGCAAGTAAAACATCTCCATCTGCTTCTGCCAGGTCTCCGTGGCTAATCAGCAGCAGAGCATCACCAGTGTGCCAAATGCTGCTAAGAGAGCCCATATACTCGTCCCTTGCCCACGTAAGAAGGTTATCTACCAGGGCCACCTTATCCAGATCTAAATCCAATGGTGAAGGACAGCAGCAGAGGTCCGGTGTTGTTGGAGGCAGCTCTGACCTAGATTTTGTGCATCTCGTATGTTATTTCCCCACCCCAGAATGTGTTCCTTTGTTTGTCTAATTTTGATTTATATGAAAGTAAAACTGACCCTGGTTCAGCCCACAGTGAGGGTCTAATGTAAGCCCTTCAGAGCTAAAAGCATGGGCCTCCATTGCTTGAACTAAAGCAAGAAGAGTGTTCCCGCCATTCGGGCAGTAGCCTGGGAGTCCAGAGACTTGCCTTTGTTTTCTTTTAAAAGGTTCAATTGCTCTCTATCTCGGGGCTTTCTTGAGCGCCCGTCCATCCCTGTTGCATGGAAGCACGTGGGATGCTATTGGAGTATTATTTGGTGAATGTAATTACAGTCAATGAGCCATTAAAATAAATCTCTGTTTCTGCTCCAAGATAATGTTGACAGTCCCAGCTGTATGTCTTGTATCACCCGCAGGAAGACAGTCTCTGCTTTCCTGTAGCTGATGGGCAGCGTTGCCCTTCCCCCAGCCTCTCTAAATGCTGTCTCTGCCGGCTGCCAAGAAAAGAGCAAGGTGGGGAGATAATATCTTTTCCTGGACCAACTTCTGTTGGTGAGAGAGACAAGCTTTCAAGGCACCCAGAACTCTTCTTCTCGTCTGGTCTGGCAGTTCCTTATAGAGATTGATATGTTTGTCAGTCACATGCTACGTCCCTTTGAAATGAAAAAGAGACATGAATGGCTCATGTTACAGATCAAAACTTAGCAGAGGGGCTTTTATTTTTGTAACCAACTCTCTGTGTTTTTTGGTTTCATGAGAGATGAAAGACCGTGCCCAGACGGTCAAATGAAGCCCTGCTGCAAGGAGACAAAGCTCCATGGAAGTTAGCGGATCTGCAGCTGCTTCCACCAGGGATAGATTTGGCCTGGAAGTTTTGGCCCAAGGAATTTTAAAGCTGTCCAAGGTTTCTGGACATTGGTTAAATGAATGGAAATTGGGTGCCCAAATCTGCTGGGAGCTTTGAAATTTCCCAGCTCCAAAGACTCCCATATGGCAAAGATGACTATCAAATGTGCATTGGCAGAGTAATGGGAAAGGTCCATTATTGCATCGCTGATAATTAGCCAAGGAAGTCTTTATGCTGATAAACGGAAACAAACATACCAGTACCTGAAGGGAGGGCTGATTAAAGCAGAGAAATAACTAGATCCTGAGCTGATGTAAATCAGCAGAGCTCCATCAAAGTCATTGCATCAAATGCATGTACATTTGGTTCTAGGGGTTAAGCCCTCCACTAACTTCAGAGGAGTGACACCACTTTACACTGGGGACAGTTAAAGCCATAAACACACTCCTCCTTTTAATCTGTATTTTGTGCTGGGCAAAAGGTGGCAGTCCTGGGGACTGAAGCCTATTTGTCCTCAGAACGGGTTTCAGCCCACCTTGCAATGGTGCAAGATCCCTACCAAAGTGCTCATGCCTGACCTGGTGAGGTCACTTCGGAGGCCGAGCCAGG
This sequence comes from Mesoclemmys tuberculata, assembly GCA_007922155.1. Lineage (NCBI taxonomy): Eukaryota > Metazoa > Chordata > Testudines > Chelidae > Mesoclemmys > Mesoclemmys tuberculata. Next base: position 2,408,656 of record ML675646.1, on the reverse strand, counting down.
AGTTCAATCTGCATTGTTGATTCAGTTCTTGGACTCTCTGCTGAGACTGCCAGACTGGGGGGGAGGAGGCAATTGTGATGGTGGTTTTGGGATGTGGACACCTGTCCACCACGAACTGGACTGCGATCAACTGATTTGAGCCACAAGGTAGTCAACGTGCATAAGAGCCTTTTCTGTGTTCATGGCACTGTATGGAATTTGGACTCATGCAGGTCAGACGGTGGCAGTCAGCACAAATCAATTATGAGGGGACTCTGGGACCCGCAGTTCCAATGGCTTCAAACCAGTTATCCCCTTCACAGCCCCATGTGTGTCAAGCATCAAACGCCCCTTCCTTAACTCACCCAGGAACAGAGGCAGCTTCCTTTTGGTTCACTGGCCTGCTAATTTATTGCCAGGCCTTACCACAGCGTTCGTTACTGTAGTATCTGAGCACCTCGCAAAAATAGCTGAATATCTCTTCAAAGTATACCTCTGTGGGAGGAAGGATTGTCCCCATTTTAGAGAGGAGAAAACTGTGGCACAGACAGAAGAAGGTTTCTGTCTTCCAGAGGATCCCCTAATTTTGGACACCCAACTGGAGAGCTCTAGTGAAGTCAATTGGATCTGTGAATGCTCAGCACCCCTCAGAATCAGGCTTTAGACAACTCAAACTGGGTATGCAAAGCCAGGGGATGATGCTAAGAATGTAGGTCTAAGTAATTTGCCTTGGGCCACATAGGAAGTCTGAGTTGGAGCACAGATCAGAATGCAGATTAGAGTCCTTAACTCTCAGGGTATCTTTCCTCCTTGGATTCAAAGGACGCACATGGACTGCCCAGATGTGATGGACAGCTACATTGGGAGACAGTTTATAGCTTTGCATGAAGCTTTTGAGCCTATTTTTAAGGTGTCTGTATATGACTAACCTGCTGATCCCAGGGCCAACAACATATCCACTCCATCAGCCAGAATCTTGTTAATTATCTATAACCACATCAAACAGAACATCATGTCTGTAACCACATCATAGCAGCAGGAGAGGCAGTATTTTCCAGCTCAGTGGTAAGGATTGTTTTTTACATTTCTATTCGCCTGAAATTGCCTTGCCTCTTTAATCAGCAATGGCCAGTGTTTCTTGAAGAGCCAGAAGGATTTCAGAGAAAGTTTTGAGATGCTTAGTGGCAGTTTTGAATCGTGAGCAATCTCCATCTGAACTCGGGATCTTGGAGTCTGATGCAGCAGATGCGTCCACAGCCCGCGGGTTTACAATAGGCTTCACTCATCAGTGGCAGCTTTCCTCTGGGCACGGCTTCTGCGCGGAACAAGGTTTACAATTTCCCCAACAGATACTGCATGGGTCACACGTCGTGTCAGACAGGGAGGCACAGGGCCAATGTGCAACAAGGCAAAGCTTTCTGGGGTGGAAGATGGCATGCCGCTATCCCAGGCGGAGATGCTTTAATGGTAGGAACAGAGGCAGAAGGGTTGGAAGATCCAGCACCAGGGCGTGGAGGGGAGATGGCCATGGCGGGCTGGTTTGTTTAAACCCCTGGTCAGGAGCTGCACTGAGCGTTGCTGCAGAGAAAGCGAGCGAGAAATGCGTATTAATTACTAAGGATCTAGGCCTAACTTCTCAGCGGGTGATGCGGCCCAGGCTGCAGTGTCACTGTCCTCAAGCCCGTGAACCAGCCTCCGAGCTGCCAGCAGTTTGGCTTTTAACTTCACCTCCAAAAGCGTCAGCCACAGGGCAGGGCTCCCGACACCACTGCCCGGGACTTGCTGGAGCACCCGTGCAACGTGTTCAGCTGTAGCATAGCCAGGAGAACCACTGCAGCCTGCCTGCCTCAAACGGCCCCTGCACTTCCCGCCAGATGTGCTGTTGGTGAAGTCGGCAGCGTTTAGCCAACCTCAGGTTCAGGCAGCACCACGGGAGGCTTTGAAACGGAGTTGGTTGGTTGTTGTTTCACCTCCCAGGCTAAAATACGAGTGCCCCTCGTTCTTCCTTAAACACAGCAGCCATGGCCGGAGCCGTACACAACAGCCTGTCTAGACACTCGCCCTCTCATCATGTGGCATTGAGCTCTATAAGCAGGGTGAGCTCTTCCCCAGGACAGGCCATTCTCCTGCTGCAAATCTTCCCATTCAAAGGCTTATTTCCCTAACGGGGCTCATCTGTCAGCCCCTCCCTCTCAAGCCATCACTTGTTACAATCGCATCAGGGTGTGGCAGGTAGTGTTGCTGGAGTTTCTTAGCCCCTTTTTCCCCCGGCCAGGGGTGGGATGATACATACACCTCTCCATGATATTCTTTTCTGCTTCCTGTATTACGCTGTTGTGTAGCGCTGCTAAAGAGCTGCTGTGTTCCTCCACAGATGTGGCTGCATTTCAGTGATGGACAAAAAGAAATGCTCTCCAGGCACAGACAATGTAGATCCTTTTAGGAAGCTGGCTATTGCCAGGAGTATTGGAGAAGCCTATACAATCAGGATTTTCCTTTTGTCACCTACTGAAATCTTGTGTGTATCCTCCCAGACTGTTGGAGTAGGATGCAAATCAGGCTCCTTGTACCTTTTCTAGATCAGGTGAGGCAGTGGAGATGCTGTGAATTATCTCAGATGATACCTCTGCCCCAGGACGAAATGGATAAAACCTTCTTTTGTTTGCACCCTGGATCGGAGCACGTTTGGTGGCGTTCCGTGCCTGCCTATGAACAAAATACGCAGTTTTAAATAGTGGAAAATGATTAGATCTGGGGAAGAGCAAATCTCCACTGGATATGTTCAAGATGCTGAAAGAATTTAGAAATTATGTCCCTGATTCACTCGATGTACGGTAACAGCCACTTGGCAGAATTCGGGCTCATTGTGAAGGCAGACAAACCCTTTGGGCCTGATTCAGCTTCCACATGCACCAGGCACGTGCCCCCAGATAGGCCCAGAGACTTAGTGAAGTTACTACTGGGAGCAGAACTGAACCCTCTGACCCTCTGAGTCCTTCCGTACTTCCGGCTGGCGTCTGATCACTCAGACGCTGGTGCAGGACAGACGTATCCCCGTGGAGATCAGGGGAGTTAAGCAATGGTGAGATCAGAACTGGGTCTCTTTGTTCTACAGGTGTCCCCTCCAGCAGAGACGGCGAGGATTTCACCCAGCAGGGCAGGGAGGGACACCAGAGAAGCTTTTCTTGTGGCGTTTTGGCGGGGCCACTCCAAGGCCTGGTCAGAGCCAGCCATCGTGGAGGTGGCACTGAAAGGCATTTTTTTCAAACCTTCGAAAGACGCTGCCGTGGATCTGGCTCTGGACAAAGCTCTGGTGGAGTCTTTGTTTCATTCGAAGCAGTTTGCCTGTTCCTGCCTGAGAGAGATCTGTTGCCAGTGGTGGCTCTACCACCAGGGCCGCAGGGTCAGATTTTGAAGAGCTCAACATAGTGGTTGCATGCTGGGTGCTGAGCGCTCTTAAAAACTGGTCTTTCTTTAGAGACTTCAATTGGAGTGATGTTCTTTGGGAAAACTGGTGCTAACTGTGGGCCCATGTGGGGCATGTGAAAGTCCGGCCCCAGATTCTGTTGAGAATCTGACCCTAGGGGCACTAACTCACACAGAAAAGAGGAGACAATAAAACAAAATAAAATCCCTTGACTTTCATCCCAATTCGGCGACGGGACGGAACAGGATGGAGCAGCCCTTCTGCAGGGAGCTGCTCCAGTCCCCCAGACTGTGTCGTGCATGTTCTAACTGGGGCATCTAAAGCAGAAGCGACAGCAGGACTTCACTGAAGAATTGCAGCAGGGCGCTAAGGAGCACTTAAGAAAGTACGCCTAATTAGTTCCTGTTCCGTTAGGCTAGCCCTTCTCCTGCATAGAGCCTCATGCACCCTGGCATGTGGGAGGGAGCCCAAACCCAGCAGCTTGTCAAATCAGACCTGTGATGAGCCCATGGAGCGTTCAGGCAAGATACGGTGCCCTGCCTAACCTTTGTGATCTAGTGTCTTTTTTATTCACCCGAGCCTTGTCCGGGCTAGGATTTAGAAGGTGTTTGCTAACGCGTCTCAAAGACCTAGTGGAGACAAGACAGTGCGTCTTTACCATCTGTTCACTTGGTTGAGTTAAATCCTGCCCCCGAGGCATCTGGCAACTGGAGAGTGAAGGACTGTTTGTCTCTCCCTCTTTGACAGGCCTGGCCATGGCATGTCTCTGTGACTTAGCTGTTTGGGGCATTAACTAAAGGGAAGCACCTGGAGCAAAGGCACAAGAAGGCAGGGTAACAGCGTGGGCATTTCTCTCCCTGCCGGTTTTGGTTCTTCTCCAGATAATGAGCGCTGAGAACCGTAACTACAAACAGCCCCACCCCGCCCCCCAATTCCTTGCATGCAGTGTGACAGGAACAGGACCGAGTCCATTTCCCTGGCCTGACCCCTCTCTCCAGTGGAGTCTGGACGCATGTGACTTTGCTCAGTTGCTGCCCGGCTGGTGGAGATCGGAGGGGCATTGATGGGTTCTGACAAGACCGTCTAAGCAGGATACGTGGGTGGGACTGAGATATATAAGGGGAAAGCACCTTTGATGAAGACCAGACTCCGCAAACCATGAAATGATGTCCTAGCAGTTAAACTCTATTTCTTCCCCCAGCCATGGAGCACATGACCGTCTCTTCTGATTTCAGAGCGGATTCCCAGCTGACAGCCCACTTAGTGATTTCCTTGTGTTTAAAAACTTGCAAGAGCGGTAATTATAAAATTTTTGACATTATCGGTTTTTTTAATGCCAGTGTTTATGCAATGTCTGCAAGCATGTCACAACTGATTCACCAGTTCTGTTCAGTGCTGGATCTCTCTTCCCTCCCCCCATCAACGCATCCCAACCATGCCTTGGCAGGAGAGCTCTGAGCCTATAAGACGTGCAATGAGCAGAACTGACGGTCATCTTACAGAATCATAGAAATGTAGGGCTGGAAGGGACCTTGAAAGGTCATCTAGTCCAGCTCCTCCACACACATACTGAGGCAGGACCAAGTATACCTAGAACATCCTTGACAGGTGTTTGTTCAACCTCTTCTTAAAAAGGTCCAGTGATGGGAATTCCACAGCCTCCCTAAGTAACTGGCTCCGGTGCTTAACTACCTGCAGAGTTAGAAAGCTTTTTCCTAATATCGAATCTCAATTTCTCTTGCTGCTGTTTCTTGTTCTACCCTTGGTGGACATGGAGAACAATTGGTCAGCATCTTCTTTAGAACAACCTTTTACATAGTTGATGACTATTATCAAGTACCCCCTCAGCCTTCTTTTCTCAAGACTAAATGTGCCCAGGTTTTTTAACCTTTCCTTATAGGTTGTGTCTCTAAACCTTTTATCATTTTTGCTGCTCTTCTCCACATCTTTCTTAAAGTGTGGCACCCAGAATTGGATACAGTACTCCAGCTGAGACCTCACCAGTGCTAAGTAGAGCAGAACAATTGCCTCCTGTGCCTTACTTACAACATACCTGTTATCACATCCCAGAATGATGTTAACCTCTTCCTCAGCGGCATGACATTGTTGACTTATATTCAATTTGTGATCCACTGGACCTCCCAGATCCTTTTCTTCAGTGTTACCAGCTTGCCAGTTATTCTCCATTTTGTAGTTTGTGCATTTGATTCCCCCCCCTTCTTAAATGTAATAGTTTGTACTTCTCTTTGTTGAATTTCATCTTGTTGATTTCAGACCAAATCTCCAATTTATCAAGGACAGTTTCAATTCTAGCAACCCTTCCCAGTTTGTGTCTGTCACGCGGGCTGCATTAGGAGGGGGGGGCATTTGTGTTGTTTGACATTAATATGTCAAAATCATAACAATTCATGTAAGACATGCCACGTCAGGTACTGTTAGAAAGGTTATGATATGCTGAATAAGATGATAATATTTGTGTTCATGTGTAATATGTGTAAGGAAAGTTATGGAGATCTTTGATATCCTGTATTTCAAACTGTGCTGTAAAAGACACACCCCAGACAGAGAGGCCACAGGACAATAGCCCGATTAATGGCCCATCAAGACCTTTACAGAAGCCAAAGGCCTAGGAAGAAACTAAAGGCATACCTGAAGAGTTACCCGGATTGGCCCATGTGACTATGGACTCCATTTTGGTTCCTGTAAAATTCCACAAGCCACATGGCCAGTAACAGAGGGTATATAAGATCAAACCACAGAAACCATTTTGTCTTCGTCTTTGCCTCGTGTCCTTGTTCCTGTCCAGCTGCGGACACGCCTCTGGATTAACACACTGTGCAACTGAACTGAAGGACTTAGACCCATCCAGGTACTGGATGTACACCAGAGGAACTATACAAGCCTGCAACTCCACAATTGTTCTAGAAACCTGATGTATATGGACTTTTAAATCATCTGTATGTATCTGATTGCTTTAAGCCTTTAACACTTCTCTTATTGTTTGTTTTCTTTTATTAATAAACCTTTAGTTTTAGTTACTAAAGGATTGGCTGGCAGCGTGGTATTTTGGGTAAGATCCAGACTTACAGTGAACTGGTACTGTGGCTGATCCTTTGGGATCAGAGGGAATCTTTTAGTAAAGAGCATAGAGTTAAAGCAACTGGTCTCTTTACTGGACCTAGTGTCAGTTTTGGGAGCCAGAGACTGAAATGCAGTAAAGGGGGCTGTGTGTATTTGCACAGTGGCTTCTTGATAACCAGTGTGGGGGAATCAGAAGCACTGTTTTTGGCTGGTTGGGAAGTCTGACTGTGGTGTCACCCACCAGTGCTGGGAGAATTTGCTCTCCTTTTGCAGCCTGCCCTGACCCTGGCATTATCAGTAGGCTACCCTGGGCACGGACGGGTTACAGTGTCATCCAAATATTTTAGAAATGCATTGTCCAGTCCATCATCCAAATCGTTAAAGAAAACGTTTGATTAGTACTGGACCTAGGTCAACCCCTGATGGGCCCCCCTAGATGTGTCCCCTCCATTTGACAATGACTCCATGAGTGTGTTTTTTTTCAACCAGTTATGCACCCACCTGTTAGTAATTTAATCTAGACCACATTTTTCTAGTTTGCTTATGACAACGTCATGTAGGACTGTGTCAAAAATTCTTACAAAATTCTGTTGCTTCCCTCTGCTCTCCACTGGCCAATAACCCTGTCAAAGAAGGAAATTAGGTTGTCTGGCATGATTTGTTCTTGAAAAATCCATGTTGGCTATTCCTTATTATCCTTTCGGTGCTTCCAAATTGATTGTTTAATCATTTGTTCCTGTATCTTTCCAGCTATCAAAGTTGTGCTGACTGCTCTATAATTCCCCAGGTCCCCTTTGTTCCTCCTTTTAAAGGGATTATGTTTGCCCTTCTCCAGCCCTCTGGGACCTCACCTGTCTGCCTTGAGTTCTCAAAGATCATTGCTAACAGTTCCGAGATTGCTTCAGCTAGTTTAAGTGCCCGAGAGTGAATTTCATGAGGCCCTGCCAACTTGAATACATGATTGCAAAGAGGCTTCCAAGCATCCGATAGGTCCACAGGAGAGCTAGCAGGCCTGTGTCCTGGGCCATTTGCCTTGCTGCTAACAGGAGTCAGTTAGCAGTTGACTTCTGGGATGCTAAGGTCCAGGGAAGACCAGGCCCCACACTGGCTTAGTGTCTAGCCTGAGATCGGAAGAATAAGGAGAATTTGGAGCCAATGACAGAAGAAACAGAAGGTACAGAGGCAGGACACAGGGTTGCCATCCATCCCTGTTCTAGGGGATGGTCCCAACTGCTACAAACTTGCGGGACAATGCAGTATGTGTGCCCCTAGACTGTGCAGTCTTCTGGGCAGGACGACGCCTGTAAAGTGCCTAGCCCTGGTTGGCCCTTATTCCACCTCTCCCATTGCAGCCAGCTCTTGTTGACGGGGGAGACAGTGGGTAGTGGTTTGGCTGGCAGGAGACCGGATGGGGGTTCTGTTTCTGGCTCAGTGTCACCTTGGGCAAGTTTCTGGGCCATTCCAGCCCTTTCTCTGACTTGGCTGTGTCGATTATAAGCGTTTCAGGCAGGGTCTGTCTCTTCCTGCGTGTCGGTCACAGTGGGGCCGTGATCTGCTCCTGTGTTACTGCCACTCCCCGATCCTGCATGCTGTGCATTCCACAGGATGGATCTGAGCAGACGTCGCTGGGCTCCTCAGCTCTTCCGTGGGCTAGACGCAGAGGGAGTTATTTGGGGCAATCCCAAACTCCTGCTGGGGGAAAAAAACGAAAGAGGTGGGAGGAGCGAATAAGCAGGTACATGCTCACTCTTTCCCAGCTATGCCAGGGCCTTGGGGGGGGGGGGGGCAGAGAAGCTGGCGATGCTCGTTCTACACCTGGTGGAGATTCCCTGGGTCTGTGAAATGTCCGGCTGGGGAGCTCTGGCTGCTTCGTCTCAAGCAACACCATGGGCCACGGTCTGGATGTGATGAGGATGTGATGCTGCACTGCTGAAATCAGGGGGGAAGCTTTGCCATTTATTTCAACGTGTGCACGATCTAGCCTTTGATGGACCCCCACCAGACCACCTCTTTGCTCCTTCATTTCTGCTTTTAGTCCCTTCTCCTCTTTCCCCGCTGCTGACTCTCGTTCCGGTGAGCTGCACCCCTCTTGGACTGACTTACAGTCGCTTGCCTCCTTCACACCCAGCGTAAATGTGTAAGTGTAAGACAATACTCAGTTTCTCTGAGGGATCCCGTTTGTGGCAGAAGGGTATTCAAGGCAATAAATGGCTTCTGGCAGTGATCCAACACCGAAGGGCAGTTGGCCTGCATTGTAATCTCCAAAGCCCTTTACTGAGCATCTGAAAACCCATCTTATCCCCACTTGGTCCAAAGTCACCGGAGTCTTGAGACTGTCGGAGGCATGTTGCAAAGCTCTTTATTTTCCTCCAGGCATTTGAAAATGGGCTGGAGGAGAATATACATGAAGGGAACTGGAGAGGGAGGAGGATTTGAATTTTTAAGTTGCTTGCATCTCTGAGTGTCCTGCTGCAATGAGGATGTATATGCAAGTTCTGTCTAGGGTCTTTGGACTGGCACCCTTTCTAGCTTTTCTGGCAATCAGAGAAGTCAAACAAAATTCTGCACTGATTATACAGTCGTCTAAGAGAAGATTTAAAAATACGTATATAAGAGGGGACTATATTTTTCTTGCCTCTTGAGGGTACAGAAGTTCTGCGTCAATCTCTGCCCAGAGAGAGTGAGGCTTGGGAATTGCGGGTGGAGTTTAGGGGAATGATTTGGGGGTGGGGCAGAAAATGATTAATCGAGGGAGCGACCTGTAGTGAAGGACTGACAGGGTTAGCACGGTAACGAGTCCAGAAGGATCCTCGCGAGAGGGGGAAGATTGAGTTTTCTGAGCAATAACTGGCTGAAATCCATATAACGGAAAAACTGGTTTTGAGCCAATCCAGCACTCCAGCCTCAGGCGAAATTTCTACTGAAGTTAACAGTAGTTTTGCCTAGGTAAGGAACGAATAAAGTCTGCAGGGTTTAGTCCATTGGGCGTATAGTAGGAGGCATTAGCTGAGGTTTAGAGCAAGAGAATGGGAAGCAGGATTACTAGCTTTTATTCGTGGACCTGGCACTGATGCACTTTGGCAAGTCACTTAACTTCTCTGTGCTGCAGCTTTCCCATTCATAAAAGGGAACTAATAATGCCCACCTCACAGGGGAGCGGTGAGTCTTCATTGATTAAGATCTGTAAAGTGTTTGAAGATCTCTGGATGAAAGATGCTGGACAAGTGCCAACTGTTATCTTTGCCACGTGTAGTGTTTTCTGGTCTCATGGGAATTCCTATCTACACTTTGCAGAAGCAAGGAAGTGCAGAGTGAAAGTTTGATTTTAAAACACCTTCCTTCTTTGCATTTATCTTGCCTCTCCGGGGCACCCGTCTGCTCTCAGGACCTGCTGGGGTGGGCCAGGACAAGATGTGTTCTCGGGATCTGCCATATCAGGGATAACTCCTTTAGTGGGCCTACACTATTCATTCCTTCTCCTGACAATTGTACTCCCTGAGGGTTCCCGTGCTAGACCCTGTATAGACACACAGCAGAAAAGTAACAAGGCTCCAGCGAGTTGACAATCAGAATCACACCCCCACTCAAATTAGTGGGAATTTTGTCACTGCCCCAATTGGAAGACGGCTTGGCCCCCATGAGTAAAAATGAGGTCACTTTGTCATGGCCAAGTGGATAAAGTAGCTGAGATGCCAGTTTTCAGCCTGTGTGCTCAGATCTGCTGTTTCCCAAAGGTTTTTACTTCCAGCTAGTTCCAATCTGAGTTCTGCGAATTTGAGGTGGGGGGAAGGAAAAACAAGGGAAGAAAAGCGCCAGTGTTTTGTAGGGCAATCATAACGTGAAAGCTCTCAAGGGCTAAACAGAAACCAAAACCAATCAGAATCTTTCCCGGGGCTCGGAAGAAAGAGGATTGACAGAACAAGCTGGCAGCACTGCAGAAAATAGAAGTGATGGAGGGGCTCCCCCCAGATGATGGGTGACCTTGATTATACACCGGTCAGTTACAGTCAGCCGGGGATCGACAGCCTTTGGGGGTTTCCAACTTTTCTTTTCTTTCTATCTTTTGCCAGAGGTCATCAAGTAGAAAGGTGGAACTGGGATTTGTCCACTGTGTGGTGGGGATGGGGTAGGGCCAACTTTCGAGAGCTGTGTTCTTGATTTCACAGTGATGTGTTCTCTTGCTGCACAAGTTGAGCTCCTTGGCAGAGAGGGGCTGTTTAGACCTGAGGGGCTGTTGAATTTCTTTTGTCTCTCAAATACAGGCCAGATGGAGCGAGAAGTAGCCGGGGGCTGATGCACAGCTCATGTAAATAGCATGCCTCCATTGGAGTCACACACTGATCGACCCCCACTGGAAGTCTGTCCCTTGGTGTTCAAAATCCCCCCGGTCTGTTTTACTGCTTATGGCCTAGTTCTTCCCTTCTGGTTCTCGTTTACCATCCTATTCTATTGTGCTTGGCTCGCTGGAACATGCGTGTATGCACCATAGCGTGCTGTTGTGCGGAGCAAATAAAAAGCTGCTTCTTTCCCAGGCGCTGACTCTGATTTCACATGCTGGATCTTGCACACATCCTGGATTCATAAGGGCTGGATCCTGCACGCACCGCAGTCCCATTGACTCCAGTGGTACAGGATCAGGCTTTAAATGACTCCATTGAAGCCAATGAACTTACCCCGGAGTGAGGGAGATCAGAATCAAGTCCCCAGTTAGCAGAGACATGACTCGATGCAGGGCAAGATGGTGATGTGCAAGGGGCGGGGGAAGGAAAGGGGGAGGCTTACCCAAAATGAAATCATTATAGCAACTGTTAGCCGCTGGGATCAGAGCCCCATGGTGCGAGATGTGTAATGAACTCAAAACCACACAACCTCTGCCCCAAACAGCTTGTGGTGTGCCCTGAGTTTTGCAAAGTGAACATTAGTTAGATTGGTAGCTCTTTGGGGTGGAGGTTGTCTCTTTTTTTGTGCGTGTTTGTACAGCACCTAGCACAATGGGGTCCTTGACTAGGGCTCCTCGATGTTATGGTCATTTCATGCTCCTTGAAGGGAGGTTGAGTGGACTTTGGGAGAAAAGCCAGTGCTGGGCTCTGCACTTCTGCCTGCAGCCCTGGGCCAGATCCTGTTTGGTCTATGAATCCTGAGCATCAGAGTCTGACAAGACCTTTAGAAACTATCAGCCTTTTAAATACAATTTTTGTATCAACAAGAACAAAAGAACAACCCCCAAAACCCTTCCACAAAGAATCTTCTTTGCAATAGACCAGTTTGTAGATGTTTTGGTCTTAGGTCTTAGTCTGGTGTTGGAGCGCAATTCATCCTCTTCCCAGCTCTGTTCTGTGCATCCTTTCTACACTCTGTACATTCTCTGCTACCTCTCCAGACAGTTTCCTGTACCTGTTGATGTGCTGGGGCTATGAGCTGGCAAACTTTTTTTTTGGTCTGTAAATGAAAATTTTTAAGATTAAAAAATAAAAATCTGTGTTTGCAGCTGATATCCAGATTCTTCAGTCCCCCTCCCCCAGTTGCTTCTGAAATTTTGATTATTTTAAAATACTTTTTCTTTTTGCAAAATCCCCCTCACCCCCCAGCAGGGACAAAACTGCTAATCTGCCCACAATAAAAGGAAAAGTCAGGCCATTCTGAAAGCTGGGCAATGAAAATATCCTAGGGATTTTTATGAGAAGTGACATTTGGGGTTGGAATAGCTCCAGACTGGACCCCTTTAACCCGCTCGTCATGGGTCACCAATCTTCTGCTGTGCTGGCGGCTCCTGTGAACTTTCTAAACTTTTCTGTAACTTTGGACTCCTGGCCCCTCCACAGGGGGGAAAGACGTGCAGTGCAGCGGGAACAGCGGGTTCAGGGGTTCCTTGCTTGTTTCTCCTGCCCTTTGCTATATGACTTTAGCAGTTATCTCCTTCCCTGGGGCCCTTCTTGGAAGGGAGGGGACGGGACTCAAAGGAGTTCACACTTATTGGAAATGGCGGTGAAGAGATGTGTGCCTGATGCCCCTGGCAGTGGTCATGCCCCAACCCTGCCTTTTTTCACGGCCACCCTGGATAGACTGAGGCTCCACTGATGCTGTGGAAGAAGCCATGCCATGGCGGTGGCACTGCCTGGTGCGCTCCCTCTGCCAGTAGGAGAAAGGAGAGCCTCGGGGCTAAGGCGTTTGCTGATGGTTCACCCGCGATTAAGGTGCAATTCCCAGCTCCCCCGTGATCTGGGGCAAGTCACAGTCGCCGTGGGGGTAGCCACGCTGCCGCAAGGGGTGAGCCCAGCCCGGTGGACAGGCGGGGGGGTGCTGAGCAAAAGCGAGCCTGCTCAAAATAGCAATGGCAAGGCAGCCTGGACTCTGACGCCAACTCCCGGCTCGAGCTCAGGGGCCTAGCCCAAGTTTCTGCTGGAGCCGCAACACGCACACTGCTGCTTTAGCATGCTGGCTCGAGCCCCATCGGGGCCAATCCGTCCACTCGGGCTGGAAGGCTGGCGTCTAGCTGCAGTGTAGATACACCCCTGCGCCTCTGGGAAATGGGGGATCACAACACAGCCTCTCCGGCTCCAAAGACCGAAAGCCTTTCGGGGCAGGGGGCTGTCTTGTGCTGTGTGTATGGGCAGCCTCTAGCCCGGGGGCGCTGATCCTGGGCAGACCCTGTAGGTGCTGCTGTCCTAGAAATAATAAATACGATGGAGGCAGAGAGGGCGATTTGGAAGACAGAATTTCTTTAAAGAAAAGGACCACCCTGCTGGCCCTTTAAGGAGAGCTTTGCTAGCCATGGGGGGCAGCAAAGCCTGTGCCACTGACCCTACATCAAATGAGGTTTGTATAAAGAAGCGAAAATGGTTGTGAGCAAGCAGAGGCAATAATCCCCCCTGTGAGAGGTAACAGCTCCTCCGAGAATCAATGCACTCCGCATTCCCCCACGTCTCCAGAGAGCCTCGTACACATTTGTATCTGTCACATCAGATCCTTCCGCACCACCACTCCTTCAGCCAGCTCCTGCCCGAATCCTCTCTTGGGACGGGCCATCACTTATTCATGCCTTTTCTTCTCTGCCTTTTGCTTCCCTCGGCCTCTCCTACCTTTAACTAAGTCCCTGCCCTCGACCTGTCAGTGCTGCTGGCTGGAATAAACCCAGCAGCTCTCTCTGCTAGGAAGGTGGAGGAGAGCATCAAATATTGACGAGGCTCAGCAAGGCAGCATTGTGCTAGTTCGGAGAAGACGCCTGCATTCACTCAGCCGCTTGGGGTCCTAGATGCATTCAGATGTGAAAGTAACACTGCACCCTCCCCTCCCCCCGTCACTCGGAGACGCGGCCTTTTTGTTACTTCCGCAGCAAAAGCTGCACAATCCTGATCAAGGCTGGAGGTGGCCTGGACCAGCCTGGCAGTCTGAGCCTAGCCCTAGGCTACCAGTCACAGCCCCCAAGTGCCTGTCCCTACGTACCCTCTGGGTGGCTGTTGCAGCGTCCGGCGGCAGTTGTGATGTGGTCCTGGCCCAGCCGTCAGAGCACTCGTCTTAGAGACCTCCACCCACAGGCCCTGGCTCAGCGCTGCCGATTAAACTTTTAGCAGACAGCAGGGCTTGTGTGCAGGTTTGTCTGCTGGGTTTAGCAGGGCCCTCAGAGCCGGCCAGAGAGCGGCCCCTTAAAAACCGTCGCAGCCCCATTTTCTCGCTGTTCACACTCCTGCCTGTGTCTCTTCCATTCCAGCTGCGGTGCTGCTGTTACTGGTAAATCTCCTGCTCAGGGTCTTGGGGTGGGGAGAATCTCTGCCCGCAGAGAAATGACAGTGTTCCCTTAAGGCCAGGAGGCTTGCATGCCATGGTGAGATCACGCGAAGCAAAGGGATGGGAGGGGCTGGGGAGATATGAAGGGGGCAAGGAAGATGGAAAGGGGCAAGATGTAAAAATGACAGACGGAGAAAGGAAGGAAGCTCAGAGAGATGGATGAAGAGCTGGAGAGAGAGGGGAGGCAGCTTAGAGCTGGGAAGGCAGGGAGCTGGGCAGCTCTAGAGATTACGTTAAAGGGTAAGTGATAAATGTCCTGTCAGAGCTGGACTCAGGATGTCTGAATGCCATCTGGCAGCTGCTTCTGCTCAGCGAGGGCTCAGTGAAATCAGCCGCCCAAGGAAGGTCTCCCAGGATATTCCAACACGGATCTTGCAGTTCAGCAGGAGCTTTGGGCTCACGCCCATCAGCCCGAAGAGTATTTAATTGAGGAGAACGGGGCAGCGGGTGGAAGCAGGTTTCTAGCCACGCACGCCCTCGGTTGATAGACTCCTCTCCCTGACAGCCGATCACCGGAGGAGCAGCCTTTGTGGGAAGCTGGTGGCAGATGCGGCACGGAGCGCGGGGAGGAGGCAGCTGGCAGGTAGTTGTTGTTTCGGGAAGGCGGCGGTGAAGGTTTGCCCGAGACCTTCTCCAGTTTGAGTGTTGAACAGTCACAGCTGCTGGGCTCAGGAGGGGAGTTTTCCATAATTCTTGGATCCAACAAAACTTCAGCTTCGATGTTACCCATGCTCTGCCTTTCCTGGGTGTAATCTGTCTTCGCTAGCTACCGCAGGTGGGAGTAGGGGAGAGCTGGAAAAATAGTGGGGAAACCAAATGAATCCAGGCATGTTGGTCCAGAACTGTGAACGTATCACCCTCCTTTTGTATAGGTTTCCATGCACTTTTGAACAAGAATATTTTACCACCTGAAGGCCCTGGAAAGTGGATTTTCACGTGGTGGTCACAAGTGTTGGTAAAAAACCAAACTTTACTTTTACATGTTGTTCTGGGCTAGGGACAGAAAACAGTGCCATGCGCCTCTTCTGACCAATCACACCCTAAATAGTAAAATCAGCGCGAGTCCTGTAGCACTTAGACTGATACATTTCTGCAGGCAGACGACGAAGTGGGTGGCAGCCCACAAAAGCTTATGCCTGCAGAAATGTATCAGTCTTTAAGTGCTACAGGACTCGGGTTGTTTTTGCTGTATACAGACTAACATGGCTACCCCTCGGGAACTTTTCAGCCTAAGTAGTGACTATCACCTATTGAATGATGATGGTTATTTTATATTACCTTAGTTGTAGAGGCCCCGGTCATGCAGTGAAATAGACAATCGCTCTCCCAAAGAGTTCACAATCTAAGCAATCTAGAGTGTAAAGCATTTGCAGAAAAATGCATTGGAAAATTATGACCAGACTATATTTGAGGCAATTGTGAGCCATTGATAGCGATTCGGTGAGCAAAAAAAGAGACTGAATGTATTTTATTCAATAGCGACTTGTTTCGCACCTTAAACTGGCACTAGCAGGGTACACCTTTTGTAAAAAGAGGATCTGGCTCTCTTAAAAGTATGTGCCACCTGCCTGTCTTTTATTGGATCCTGGCACTTTAAGGGAAAGGAATTCTGGGAAATGTAGTCTCCGAGGTGGGATGGCCATGGATGGGAAGAGTAGTTTTTAAACATGTGACCAAGAGGGAGCCCATGTGACCCACTGGCTACCTATATAAGCCCTGTTATTCAGCATGGGGAGGGAGTTGAGGTGTTGGAAAAGAGTCTGGGGGAGGAGTTTTCTGATAAGAGATCTAGTGAAGTGTTTGCCCAGAAACAGAGCCCTGGGAAAACCAAGAAGCAAAGGTGGTGGTAGAGCAGTGGCAGGGGCTAGAGGTCCAGTGATGTTACCAGCTGTAGCCTGGGACCTGAGGCTGGGGGCTTCCATGGAAGGAGGAAAGATTCCCCTCTTCACACCTGCTGTGTCAGGGTGAGGAACTCTCCCTGATGGGCTATTGATTGAACCTGTGGAGAGTGGATGATTATTAGTGAAACTCGTGTGGGGCAAAAGCCTGTGGCGTTACACCCCTGTGTCCATGGGGGTGACTGGAAGGCTGTAGCCTGGAGATGGCGGAGGGACGGTGCACGTGGAGGAGGGCAGCCCTGTGCTGGTAAGCCCGAGAGAGGCTGAGGATGACGGCTGTCTGACTTGGACTGTATTGACCCCTGGAAGAGGGAGGAGTGCTGCAGAAGTCTGACTGGTGGGCTGAACCCCATTCACCAGGGAGGGGAAACTGAGGCACGGACCTGCGAGTCGATGTGGTGGAGGTAAGGGCTCAGTTATGCCTTCCTGACTCTCCTTATAACAGTGGTAGCTACAGGAGCTCTCCTAAATCCGCACCCTGCTGGTGCTGTGGTCCCTCCAGTTGTGTGTGCGCCCCCCATGCCTGCTGGAGCTGTGGGGGTGTAGGTTTCTCTGGGTATAGGGCGGTGGACTCCCCCTAGCACTGCCTTGCCCCGGTCGGGCAGAGCTGAGGCACAAAGCCTCCTATGCCAGGGGCTGGTGTTTAGCGTTCGCTTTCGCAGCATCGTGGTTGTGAGCCTCTTTGCAGCGGTGCCGTGGCCCCTGGCTGCCTCTGGCTGGGGACGGGGCGTCACCCTGAGAAGGGGGCTCTGACTGAGGCAAGCGATGGAAAGGAAAACACCCGCTCGTGCTCCTGCATTCAGGCCCTGCCTGGCATGATACAGCTAACGTCCTTTCTGCCAGCTCCCAGCCTGGCTGTGTCTGCTGTGCTCTGCCTTGCCGGGGGCCCGCTGCTGTGTAACCCGAAGGCATTTGTTTGGTCACAGCACTGCTCGCGGCTGGGCCGATGCTGCCCTCTGTCCCCACAGCTGCTCGCCGAATACAGTGGTGCCTGCTCGTCCCCATAACCGAGGCTTTCTGCCCAGCGGTGGCAGCATCAGAGGTTTCCACGTGTGACCAACTCCCACTTGTCCCGCTTTCTGGCCATCCTGCGGTATTCCTGCTCCCAGGGCCTTTCAGTAGCGCCTGGTGCTAATCACTCGTCTGCACAGCCCCAGATCTTGGTGTGTGTCAGGCGGGCTCTGCTCAGCAGAAAACGTTCCTCCCGATGGAGAGGAAAACCATGTGGCAGCCGTGAATGCCCCAGGGGAATCTGGTATCTTTCCCTGATGCCTTCCCAGTGGCACTTTGCCTTCTCATAGCTACGCTGAGGGCCAGCTGGAGATGGCGGCTGTTTACAGGGGAGCACGATAGAGTTCAGCTTCTTGTGTCGGGGTCAGGCCGTAGCTGTCATCAAGGGCCAATTGTACAAATAAGCAGGGGCCGTCGGCTCGGCTGCACCTCGGCCTCTGCCTGTGGCACATAATCATCCAGTCTCCTGCGGGTCCCAGCGTACTTTCCTCTCATTTGGGTGGTTGGGTTTAGTGTGAGAGGTGCTGAGCAGTGTTGATGACTTGGGGGATCCAGCAGGTCAGGCTAAGGCCAGAGAAAACCACCAGATTGTCTAAACGCCATCACTCTAAGCGGGGCCAGATTTACACCTCATGTGCCCCTAGGCACAGCATCTTCAGCGCCTCCCGTGCCTCTGGCTGACCTTTGTGTTTTCTGTGCTGCAGGGGGCAGGGGTGACAGCGATGGGGGACGGGTTGGGGCGACCGACTCGGCCAGATCCGTATGGGCGAGGGGATGGGAACGGGGGAGAGAGGCGATGGCCGGGCCAGCTCAGTGCGGCTAGCTCTGGGTGGGGGGGCTATGTTCACACCTGGGCTCTGGCTTCTGGCCTGGCTAAGAGGTGGGGTCCTAGGAGAAAGGAGGAGCAGCAGAGGGCGGGCACAGGCCTCGTTGTCCCGTGGGGTAATTAGCCACTGTTTAGGCTCCCCTAGGCACGTGTCTAACTGGCTGTCCAGCCCTGACTCTTAGCTGATGGCCGTGCAGGCCTCGGCAGTCTCATTTCTGATCTCAGTGATCATTGGGGGGGGGGGCAGATCCATTGGGGGGGGAGGACAGAGAAGGACGGGCTGAAGGTAGGAACTTGCACCTGAGCTGGCTGTCACGGGAGGTCAGCTCTGCTTGGCAGAAAAGCCGTGGCAGGGCACTTGAACAACGCCATCGCCTGCTGTCGGGGCATTCCCAGAGGGGCCCTATGAGCCAGCCCTGTACCCTGTTATAAGCAAAACAAGAGGGTAAGAAATATTCAGCCACTTGCCCCGCTTGATAGGCTGAACGGCCTCCCAGTGCCCTAGGAGGGGGAGCAGAGGGAGTGGGTTAGAAAAATGTTTCTAATTGCAAGTAACTGCAGGTTGCAGTTCTAGCAGGAGGAATTGCGCCCTCAGCTGGATGCAGTCAGAACGACTCCACTGTGTCATAGCCCCTGCTAACAGTTTAAGGGAGATGCTCATTGAACTCAAGCTGTAGGGCCTGTGTCTAGTGCAGGAGAATCGTCCCACCCGGAAGCTCTCTGGCGTGAGGGGCAGCAGCATGGCAGGTGCCAACGGATTTGTTACAATCCTTAGCACTTGCCTCAAAGTCTTTTAATAACGTTAACGGTCTGAGTACCCCCGGGAGGGTTGCCATTCTGTGACCTAGGGACGGATGCAGCGTGATTAATGTGACTCGCCCCAAATCAGTATGAGAGCTGGGTTTTATAACTCAGCAGCTCCTGCCGTTTCACTTGCTCCGACCACTAGGTCCCGTCACCCAGGCCTTGCTAGTGATCCCCATGCAGGTGCTATACACACCAACATTCGTTTCCTGGACTGTCTAGGATTGCGTTCCCCAACGCTCTGAAGCACTGCCAAATAGCTGCGTTCAGGTTCTGATCTCAGCCGCTGGTATCAAGTGGAAGGAATAACTCCAGTCAATAAAATCACTCCGGATTTGCACACGTATGAGCAGGATTTATGCTTTTAAAAATAAAGGACTGCCTTCCTCCTTACATGTAGTCCATTGCAACAGGTAGCCAGGGCTCACTGAGTAAGAACAGAGGGGTCTGCAATACTGATCTGGGATGTGATCCTGCTTAGAGGTAGAGAGCGTGGTGCAAGCTTAGGAAGGAGATGATGAAATCTACCAAGGATCAAATGTGAGCTGGGCTCGGATTGCAGATTTTACCAGCGATCGCACTGAATTGTTCATAACTCAGTCAGAGCTGAGCCCACTGGCGAGGTGATGGAGCTGTCTATCCATTTCTAATCCGCCATACGGAGCCGAACCAGCGCAATTCCATTGATTTAGCAGGGGAGGGGAGGATCCATTCCATTCTTTGCTGTTGATGCGTCTCTGGAAGAAATCACCGGGATCAGCTTGTTAATGATTTTGGTTATCCTAATGGACTGGCTTGCCTCCCTCAGCTTTTATTAAGTGTCAGATGGCCTATCTTGTATAGCTAAAAGCAGAGGGGAAATATTTGGCAGAGGGCTACTACAGTAACTGACGAGTGTGGGGTTTTTTCCCTGCGTTTAATGCGTCAAGGCTAGATTTGCACAGCCCATACCCCTGAGCACTTGGTGCCTCTAGTACGGCTCTCCAAACTAGGATGAGCAGGGCTGTATGTTTTTTAGTGGCCTGATTCTGCAAGCCGTGTTGTGGAGTGGCCTCCAGGACCACTTCCTTCAGCAGGGCTTGAAGATGCTTTGCTGCTTGCAGTTTCAAGGCCCAGGGGCACAGTGTGTCTGCCCATTCCCCTGCTGAAGGCCAGGAGCTACCGATGGGATTAGCCTTGTGGGGCAGTGGAGGTCTGTGAGAGGATCAAAAACATCTGGAGGAGGGCCGTTCAAGCACAGGGGGCTGATAAATTTCCTCATGCCACAGTGTGTGGCTGGGAGGGAAAGGAGTGGTCTGGGAGCAGCCTGTGGTGAGGGCTGGCGGGGAGCAGTTGCATAGTGGGCCGTGTCACTTTGTAAGTCTGTGCAGATCACAGCTGGAACTTAGCCTTCAGTTTGGCTTTTGTGACAAAAAACTGCCCGGGTTTCTGAAGGGAGACTTGAAGCATCCCAGCCTGCGCCGAGCACGTGCAGACGCCTGCTTCTTTGCGCTTGCCTTCCATGGACTCGACCAAAAACACAGAAGTATCTGGTTGGCTGGGCTAAGGCAAGCCTCCTGGAGTTGGACAGCTGAGATTCTCCGCTTGAGGCCAAAGCCTGTTGCCTGTCTCTTGATCATGCAGCAGGTGCTTTGGGGAGGGGAGGAGGACAAGCTGGGAAAGAGAATAAAGTGAAGCTGGGACATGCACCAGTAAGCTGTGTTATGGACCTGACGTTATCAGATCGGAAGAGTGAGATTCAGATCCTCGGCTGCTGTAAGTTGTGGGAGCTCTGTTGAAATCTTGCCCCGTTTTCCATATTTTTGGTAGGCTGCCTTACGTTTAACAGGACTCAGTTAAACAATTGCATAATGCTAATAGCATAGAAGGAGTCTCCTCTAGTGATCGTTGTACGGAACCAAGCTCCCAATACGGACCCTGACTCACTTCGGTGGTATTCCGGTTTTTACCCCAGTAGAAATCTGTTGACTTCAGTAGTTACACAGGGGAAATTGGGAGTATTGAAGCACTTTCTCAGACCCCAAATATTCCTTATTGACTTGGTTTTATACCAAAGTAAAAAGTGGTGGACATGGTATTGGAAACCTCAACTGTGTAAGATTCTTAAAATCTAGCGAGTAAACTGCTGTTAACAAAAATCATAATTTACATTTTATTGAGGGCCAGTTCAGTTGCATGCAAACATTAATTCTGCTAATAATAATGTTGTGTGTGTATGCAATAAAATCAAAGTGATTTAAGTAAGATAGCATTTCAGCAATATGAAAAGGCAGAGCAATTTCTGTAAATGTCTGACTAAAATTTGTAACGAAGTGAAGCAATATTTTACTGGTACTGCAAGTGTGTGTGTATTGCATCCTTTCTAAAACTCTATTAAAATACGCAGATTGGCCTGAAATTGGTATGTCAGATAAGTGGCCAGGGCCTGCTAATTAATAGATCATCCTGAATTGGGAGAAGTTGCAAATACACGGAGGAGAGAGAGAAATGGTGAGAAGGGATGTAGAAGAATTACAGACCGAAAATAATCTAAACAGATTCATCTTGGAAAAGTGCAAGCTGATAGATCATGGGAAAATAATTGGAAACACATGCCCTCAGTGGGAGGGAGAAATTTGCTAATCGGTGATGCTGAAGGACACCTATGGTCCAAATTTCAAAAGTGCTTGGGGGATCTGTTTTTCCGACATGGTCAGCACCTTGCAGCTCCCTTTGTGACACCTAAGGCCAGGTTTTCAAAGGAGATCGGTGTCCAACATGCTGAATGTCTTTGATCATTCTGGTCCTAGAGGTTGAAGTGAACAACAAATTGGGCACGAGTTTGCAGTGTGATATGGCAGCAGTAAATGTTGTTTGCAGTTTTAGGTAGCTTATTACCGCTTCCCTAGCTATTAACACCTTTCTCTGTGATGTGATTGTCCCTATCTGTGGTTCCAATTCAGCAAAGCACCTCGTCATGTGCCTATGTCACATGGACTTCAGTTGGCTGTAAACACATGCTTTTGAAATTCAGTGCTTCTTCCGGCACTTTGCTGACAATGGGTCAGACCGAAAAGTGAACTGTGAGGCTGGAGGGACGTTACTAGCAGAGCTTCTCAAGGATCAGTATTGGGGCTAATCTTGTGTAACACTTTCATTCATGGCCTTGGGACAAAAAGTGGGAGTGCGTTAATTAAATTTGTGGGTGACACAAAGTGGGGAGGCATTGCCAGGACGGAGGAGGATTGGAATAGCATACAGGAAGATTTGAATGACCTTGAAAACTGGCATACTAGAAATGGGATGAAATGTAATAGTGCAAAGGGCAAGGTCAGGTACTTAGGGACGAATGTTAAGAATTTTCATCATAAGCTGGAGACGTATCAGTTAGATGTGACAGCGGAGGAGGAAGACCTGGGTGTATTGGTTGATCACAGGGTGACTATGAGCTGCCTATGTGGTGTGGCCATGAAAAAGGCTCATGCAGTCCAAGGATGCATCAGGCAAGGTATTTCCAGTAGAAATAGGCAGGTGTTAGTACCATTATACAATGCATGGGTGAGATCTCATCTGGAATACCATGTGCAGTTCTGGTCACCCATGTGTAAGAAAAATGAATTCAAACTGGCATCTTGGTGCAGAGAAGGACTGCTAAGATGATCAGACAAATGGAAAACCAACCTTACGAGAGGAGACATAACGAGCGTGCCTTGTTTAGCCTGACCAAACAAAGGCAGAGGGCAGATAGAATTGTTCTCTGCAAATACATCCGAAGGGTTAACACCAGGGAGGGAGAGGAGTTATTTCAGTGAAGGGTCCGTGTTGGCACAGGAACAAATGCCTATAAACTGTCCATTAATAAGTTTAGGCTAGAAACTAGACAAAGATTTCTAGCCATCAGAGGAGTGAAGTTCTGGAACAGCCTCCCAAGGGCAGCAGTAAGGGCAAAAAACCTAAATTGTTTCAAGTCTGAGCTTGACAGGTTCATGGAGGAGATGGTCTGATGAGATTGCCTACAATAGCATGTGGCCCAGCTGAGACTGCTATTAGCAAATCTCTGTAATGGCCAAAGATGGGGCACTAAATGGGGAGGGCTCTGAGTTACTACCGAGAATTCTTTCCCAGGTGTCTGGCTGGTGGGTCTTGCCCACGTGCTCAGGATCTAGCAGATCGCCGTATCCGGGGTTGGGAAGGGATTTTCCCTTGGGTCAGCTTGGCAGAGACCCTAGGAGATTTTTGCCTTCCTCTGTAGCATGGGGCACGGGTCATTTGCAGGTTTAAACTAGTGTAAATGGTGGATTCTCTGTAACTTAGTCTTTAAACCATGATTTGAGGAGTCAGTAACCCAGCCAGAGATTCTGGGCTTATTACAGGAGTGGGGGGGGTGAGGTTCCGTGGGCTGCCATGTGCCGGAGGTCAGACGACGGGATCATGGTGCTCCCTTCTGGCCTTAAAGTCCAGGAGTCACTTTGGTTGTGGTGTAACTACACCTGGAATATTGCTTTAAATTCTGGGCACATGCAGGCAGTTTGGAGGAAAGCAACGAAAACTTCCAGGGGTCAAAAGGGCAGAGTGATGTGCTAAATATTCAAATCAGGAACCATCTCTTACTATGTATTTGTACAGCATTTAGCATAATAGGGCCCTGATTTCAACAGGGACCTGTAGACACTACAATCATATAAATAATAAACTTAGTTGGTCTGAGACTTATAAGGGTTGGACATAATAGTCTGCAAATATTTAAAAGTGTAAATAGAACTGGGCAAATAATGGGACCAAATTATGTGTGCACATTTTATTCCACAAGTCCATAGGTATTCGGAAATATGTGTGGTTTATTTCTCTAGCAGTTTAAATGAGGTGAGCAGCAAATATTTATCAAATAGCTAATTTTAAAAATATTGCAAAATTACTATTATTTAAACAAGCCTCCACTTAGACCCAAGGAGTCCCCTTAAGGTGGTGAAAGAGATGAAGGGGAAAAATTGGGGTAGAGAATGTGGGAAAAGGTTTTGAGACACAGATCTCTTACGCTGTGGAATAGTCCGCAAAGAAGCGGTTGGAATCTGCATGGAGTAGAAGTCTTACTACTAGACAAGCCAAATCCTCAGGATGTCTGTTTGTCGTAATGGAAAAGGGAGGAAAGGTACCAATTCTGAAGCAGTTCTTCATTGGCAGCGAGCTGGACTAACTGGCTCTCATTTCTCTGCTTCTTTGAGCACATTAATCCAGTCTCCATTCCTGGACACAGATGACCAAATTAATCCATGGTGTTACCCCGGGGATCAGTCTGGCCCGTATTGTCAAAGGTGCATGAGGTTAAAAAATGCAGCAAGTTTGTGGGGTCTCAGCCTAGCCTGCAATGGATGTATTGCAAAACTGTTGCCGTAGGCTGATGAGCTGGGCAGCCCCGGCGCTGCACTAGCAGCGGGGTGGGAATTTGGATGTAAAGCTTGCACGTGCGTGCTGCATTTGTGTGCCTCGGTAGAAGCATGAACTCCTCACGTGAACGAGCCCCACATCCATCTTCCTCCAGCCAAAACAAGCGGCTCATTTGTGAATTAACTCTCCAAACCCCATGCTCCAACTCCGGCTAATTCTTTCTCAGCCTCTGGGTCGGGAGATTCAGTCATACACCCACCCTCTTCTTCCCTGGTCTCAGCCTGGCGATGACCTCACCGTGGTCTAAGCACCACTGGATCAGTGAGGGACCGTCCACGGCCTGTTTGCAGCTGTAATCTGTTTTGAAAAGGCAGCCCCCGATGCTGTTTTTTTCCAATTAGGCCAGTGAGATGATTCTGGTAAGGCAGCAACTGGTCTAATTCAAAAGGCAGACGTTTCATTGAATTAGCAGATGCATGGGAGAGTGAGCCTGGAATGGCGGTGCAGTGTGCCGGGGCTGAGTTCACTAGTGCGGGAATGGAGGGGCCTGGCTGACGTCGACTTGAGTTGATCTAATATTCTTCTTAGCGACAAGCTGCAATTAAGGCAGATACGTGAGCGAAAACCTGCTGGTTTAAGTCACCAGGAGTTTGCCAGCATAAAGACAGGGTCTCTAGTCCATTCTGAGACAAAACCTTGTTTTTACAAAGGTGCCCTTCTTGAGAGAGAAGACCGGCGGCCCATGGGTTTGACACTGGCCTGGGGCTCGGAAGGTCTGGGTTCAGTTTCTGGCTTGACCACAGGCTCCATGTGTGGCCTTGAGGGATGTCACGTGCCCAGATTTAAAGTGCTCCGCAGCCAGCAGTTCCCATTGTGCTTCTTGTGGGCAGATTTGTAGGTGCCCAGAGCTGATTTCACTTGAGAATCTAGCCTCTTATTTCTCGTTGCCTTGGCTTTCCCAGTGGGGATCTGGCAGCCTTTGTCTCTTTTGTTTGTAAGCTGTGTAGGGCAGAGGACTCTTTTGCTAGGTGCGTGTACGGTTCTTAGCACAATGGGGCCCAGCCCTCCAGCTGGGGCCATTCAACCACTATGCCAATCTGAATGTGACTCATCAATTTCTAGGACATCCCCCAACACGTTCGCTTCCCTTGGCCTCGAGTCCTCCGTCTCGCCTTTTAAAATGATGCCTAGCAACCACCCCTCTTCCATGGCTTGCAACCTGTAGCTGCGGACCAAATCCTGCTGATTAATGCCCCTTCCTCCTGACCCCTCTGATGCCGCCTTTGTGTCGTTTCCTTTGCTGTAGCAGCTGAGGAGTGTGGCAGAGCTGCATGGATGGTGCATTTCTCAAAATACGGCGGGGGGGACAGTGATAATCACACTTGCCAAGCCTGCCTAGGGTCGTCCCTCAGAACCTGCCGGATTATTGCTTTCTGCTCATGGGATAGGCCTAGTGTGCCACTATTCAGTACGCCCAGGTGCAGCGAGGTGCCAGCCCTAAACAGACGGTCACTGTCCTCTGTCCACTCGTCCCTTCCCAGCGAAGGGGGCCGGGAGGGCGCGCTGGTGCAAGGCTGGTCTTGCCGGTGAGTGAGTCCCATCTGCACTGAGGGCTGCGTGTGTGATGTGACTGGTCCAGCCTGCTCACGAAAGGCCCTGGGACTGGAACGGCTGGAGCCCGCAGCCGGAAAACAAGATGCCTGGAGAACACTGGGGGGAAAGAGTTTGCATGCGGGCTGTGGCTGTAATGGCACAGCCCTGGATCTCGCTAGGTGCCCAGAGCATCATCACACAGGCCTCGCTGCTTCCGGGGACCCTGCTGACAGGCAGCCACAGAGAGCTCACGCGGCAGGCCTGTGTCCCAGGAGCGCAGGGAGGGTCAAGGACTGGCTACTGACTCGCAAGAGTCTGGCAAGCCAGGGGAGGGCTTGTGCGAGGGTTTCTCGCACACTTGACTGCCAAATCCTCCCATCCTCTAACAGGCTCCTGGACCTCCACCGGGGGCAACGTTCATCTGCGCACGGGGCCATGCAAAGCTCTGGCTGGCTTCGGGCCAGGGCCAGACCTGCATTGACCTGTGATTCTCCTGGCCACTCAGGTTACTCACGGGAGGGAAACCTGCAGTGCAAGCGCCATGACGGCCTGGCTCTTCTGCTGCGGTCGAATTGCACCTGGGACATCAGAGGCAGGTGCACCAGGTCTGGAAAGGTCACTTCACTGACCGCAGAGGAGCCCACTGGAAAGGGGCGTCCAGCTGTGCTGGGAGAGGGGCCAAGGATGAGAGGGAGGAGGAAAGGGCAGCAGGGGCTGTAGGTGAGAGGCTCACGCCAACAGTGCCGCTGGTCCCCTGCCCCGTGTGGTATGGCCTGGCCCTTTGCAGGCGGCTGCCGTGGGAGTGGATTAGGTGTTGACAGAGTGAGGCAGAGGGGGCGCTAGTGAGCTGTGGTGGAATTAGGCCAATGGGTGGGACGGAACTGTGCAGTGAGTGAATGGGCTGGGGGGGAATGCAGGAGGGACGGGGTGGGAGAAGATAAATCCATACTGCGTGGAAACCCAACATAGGGAGCTCAAGATCCAGGCTTCAGGACAGCTGCAGCCAAGGAGGGGATGGAAACACGTCCTGTTGGCAACGCGTCACCTCACCCACTTGGGCTCCAATCCTGCAATGGACTCGGTGCAGGCAGACCCGTGAGCTGGCCTTCCTGAAGTCTGGGTGGGGTGGGCGGCTTGCACAGACCCCGTTGTAGGAGCAGGCCTTGGCTTGTACGTTGCTTCCCTCTCCCACAAGGCATCCTTCATCTGTCTTGTCTCCATAGTTGTGGTTTTGTATCTTTTCTAGACCGTGCCTCCTTGCTGTATCTGGAAACAAATTTCAGGACCCCCTTGTCCCTCCCAGCTACTCATAGACAGAAAAAGTGGTCACAGCCCCCGCAAATCATGCTCCCCCCGCACGTGGAGAACCCAAGACTTAAGGTTTCCCTGTGTAGACAAACCCCTAGGGTCTGCAGCATTATCTGTGGTTGCAGCACTTCTAAACACATCTGAGCTATCTTTAATCTGCTTGAGTTGTAATCAGACTCTATGACCTTAGTACAGACGGACCCCAGGACTGCAAGGTGTTTGGAGCAAAGCACCTCGCACGTGTTGGGCAATCAAAGATGAGCAAAACTAGCAGGAAAGATTCTGGATCAAGAGCGCTGGCTGCTGTGTTTCCGGAGGGTGTGCTAGGCAGAACAGCAAAGGCTGCTAGTCCGCGTCTTCTGCTGCGCAAACAGCAGAACAGAGTTGCTCTTGTCCATACGAATGAGAACACACCAGGAGCGGATGTGGGCAGGAACCAAGAGGCCCTGGCTAGATAGTTCTTTTCTGACCTGACCCCTGCTGGTTCATGATCAGTTAAGCACTAGCCTGTCTCTATCCTATTAGGCCTTCAAGGAACATTGCTTGGGCAATGGTAAAACCAGGGCTGAGTTTTGTCCTAGCTAAAGGGGGAAGGGATGGTTCTGTGTTTAATGCACAGGACTGGGTGTTGGGTGATCTTAACTCTTTCTTGCTGGCTTCTCTTCAGGTTTGCTGGGTGGCCCTGGGCAAGTCCTAGCTTTTGTGTGTCCACATCCCCAACTGTAAAATGGGGATCATGCACCTTGCCCACCTTGTAGGGGGCTGTAAGATCCAATGCATGTGTAGCTGCAGAGCAGTGTGAGGCCTTGGATGGGAGGTGCTGCACGAATGCAAATGTCACCCTCATCGGATTGACGTGGGGCCAGCCTTTGCCCCATTTTTGACCTCTGACACTTGGGGGTTTTTGTGGATGGGTGAGTAGGTGCGATGTCAGCAGAGCACGTTGCAGCGAGAGGGTTGTTACCTGCAGTTAAATGTTGGGCTGCATGGGAGGCTGATGGGACCTGATTCGTGGTTACCAAATGGAACTGCAAAGCAGGTGTAAAATGTGACTGCTGGTGTAAATGGTTGCATAAGACGCAGACAGTGGGGAATTGAGCCCAAAGAGCAGGAGCCCGTTATTCAGATGCATTGGCCTTTTGGTTTAGATCAAGTACAGAAGCCAGTTAATATCTGGTGTCTGATTGTCAAGGGTGGGTGAGGATGGCCTCCTGCCCTGATGAGGGGATGGACTTGGTGGTGGAACCAGCCTTTCTTATCTTTAGGCTAACCCCGTGAGGTCCCCAAGAAGCAGCTGGGTGGGCGGTCCGTGAACATCAATAACCAAACCGAGTACAAGGGCAGGCCACTTGGTGACGGACCGAGGCAGTTAATGTTCATGTTCCCATAGGAGCCTGAAATTTGTGCGTGGGTGATTATATGTTGCACCTGGGCATAGCCAATCACAGGCTGACTATGCCCCAGGTACTGGCATTGTAGCTATCCAGCTTGAGGGCAGACACGGCGAGTATCTAGCCCCCTCCAATAAAGACCATGTGCATTTATACAAGGTAGCGCTTGAAGCCCAAAGAACACGGTGCTTAGCTGTAGGTAATCAATTCTGTGTATTCAAACCCCTTTGGGAATGCCCTGATGCAGCAATACACATGTTGGATATGAATGCATGTCCCCCCAACCACCGTTCTGTGTTGCTGTGATGTGTTTTGTGTTTCATTTAGCACCAGCCCATATTCCTTGTTCATCCTGGGCATTGATGGGCCTGCTTGTGAAAATATGGATTGCTCCCAGGAAGGAGGGTAGCAGGACCGGGTCCATTGCCTGTCGGCGTTCTGAGACCGGGGCTGTGTCTTCTGTTAAGAGGCTGGGCGCTGTGTGTAATATACTTGATAAATATGAATGAGTTGGCTGCATGACACTCATTAGCTGGCTAAATAGAAGTATTCCTGTTTTATGAATGGGGAAATTGAGGAACCGGAGAGGTTGCCTCGGGTTACACAGGAAGTTTCTGGAGGACTGGGGATAGATTGCAGCTCCCCCGTTGCTGATTCAAACTCTGTTCACGAGACTCTGCTTCCATAATAGCAACAACAGACTTAGTTTGTAGAGACAAGCTGGGTTTATTGAAGTAGACCAGTGGTTACAGATTGTAGGGCCAAATTCTGATCTTGGCGTCATGCTGGTGCAGCGGAGATCAGAATGCGAACGGTTGTGGGTTTTTTTGTGTGAGAGACACATTTTTACTATGACTTTCTTTTGAAATGTGCTGTGAGCATGGCACCTCTGGCTAGGACCAGTGACCTATTGTCAGAGCATCTCTTGTGGCCAGAATTGCTTGTGGTTAACACGGGCAGAGATGATCTTGTTTGAAAGGAAAAATCAATTTGATGTCTGTTGCAAAATGAGATCTGATGATACATTTTTCTTTTTGGCAATCTGGACTTGATACCAAGCCCGCCAGGGAAGGAAACGCACGCACTTCAGTGGACTATAGATTGAGTCGGGGGCTTGATCATTTCTATCGGGCAAAGCACTTAGAACAGGTGCCAAACTCCCATTGACGTCAGTGGGACTCATGCGCTTGATTAACGTACTTAGCTGAATCAGGGCCCGTGTCTCTCGTAAATACTGCCACGCCGCCGCTGCAGCCCAGGGTAGCCTCATCACTTGGGTATGTAGCAGTGCTTTAAATAGTGAACAAAGACCTCGTCCCAGCCCCAGGAGCTTGGGATGGGTCGCAGATGAGATAAAAAGTGAGGGAAAGGGGGAGGATGGGAGAAAGGAATAGGTTGTTTGATGGTAAAATGCACAGTAGGTTAGTTCTTAGTTTTTGCATCTTGTAGTGTGTGAAGGAGCAAGAATTCTGTTTCATTGCCCCCCCCTTACTATTATAGACAGTGCTGACTGTTGGCAAAATCTAGTATCGACTTGCAAACGGTGCAAATTTGATATGGACGTCATTTGAAGGGAGAATAAATGCAGAACATCAAGATGTTTTTAATGTTCAGTGTCACTTTTCAGACCATAACGTCACATGAGGCCGCGGCATCAATTAAAGCAGATGTATCGCTGCACCAAGTGCTTTTGCACGTCTGCCTGGTGTACTTTAATACAGTCCCTATCCTTCACCGCACAGTGTGCCTCTGTTCCCTTCTTCCTCGCCTCCCTGAAAAATGTTATGCTATTGTAGCATCATTCTGATTGCTTCCAGAAAGCCAGTGAAAGCTCAATGACACGGAAAGTAACTCCGTGTAAGCCCAAAGTTTCTAGCAATCATTTATTAACAATTCATTCTAACAATCTGTAATGGTTATTTGAATAACTGCTTCTATCTAGACTGCCTCTTACATTCGGAAAGACCCTTTCATCTGCTCTTGAAATGCAGCCTCTTCTGGTGTGGAATGCAGCGGCAGCTGAACAACCCACAATAATGCAACACCACAGCGCATGACAGGAATTTTTAAAAGACTAATACGGTATAGTCAGCTGAAATAAAAGGGAAAACTGTGGAATAGGAACTGGAATAGGGCCAGGACATCTTTTCTTTTGTTAAAAGTGCATGACTACTTGTCATAAGATCAGCCTGGCACAGCTGAGGAGGTGGGGTGGGAGGCAAAGGTGACTGTATGTTTGTGGCTGCTGGATTTTAGGGCGGCCAGGCACCCGTCCAATCTCTATCCTAAGTTACTGCAGCCTGAAGGCTGCTTCAATTTATACCTAGCTGCCAATGGCTCCAAGAGGCTGTTCCAGCAGCTGGCCACACTCCCTAGGCCAGGGGTAAGTAATAACATTCTGCAGCTACTTTGCCTCTATCACAGGGAGATTTCCCTTATGCAAGAGGAATCCCAGGTACCCTACTTTTTTGCAGCCAAAAGCAGCTGGAGCAGAATGCAGAATCTGGTCTTTAAAGACTTTTCTTCCCTTTGCCACCAGCTTAGTCTGTGACCATCAATCAAATCCCTTAAAGCTCCCTGCCTCGGTTTCCCTATCTGTAAAATGGGGACATTGATGCTCCCCACCTTTGCAAAGTGCTTTGAGATGATGGTTTGAATGCATCTATTGATGCGCAAAGTAGCGCTTTCACTGGACTGAAATAAATAAAATCAGCTCAATGTCATCCATCTACACTGATCTCAAGGACAGAGGGATGTATTGCAAGGTTAGGTCCGCATAAAATGAACACTTGGGTGAAGGCTTGCAGCTAGCAAAGCAAAGAAGCTGAGGCATCGATCTCTCTGTGTAATTTTTGTTCAGCAATGCAGTCAGTCTCTTCTCCTTAACGAAGAGGATGTCTGTCCATCTTTAAATCACTGGAACTAAACCAATGCAACACAGCGTAGTTTTTTGCCTCCCAGAGTTTTAACAAAACATAATCCCCTTGGCTTAAGGCTTATTCATGATCCAAAAGTCGCTGTTCAAGTCAAAAAATGTTTAGCTACAGAGACATTATCTTAAATCAAAAGAGAGCGCCCCAAATGCGTCCATGTTGTGTATTGATTGACCCACATAACTAACTGAACTGAAGGACGTGTTCAGTTGGCTTGCTAAGGAAAGCAAAGTGTAAGCACAAAGTTGTAGAGTTATAAAACCACAACCAGTTTGTAGGGCAAGGGCTGTTCTTCACTATCTAGTGTGGGAAATATTTCCCCTGTTTAAAATGATGGGCATTGGGCAACAGGCATGACCATTTCTGCAGTTCAGTGACGGCCACAAAACACGTGAGAGCTCTGGTTTAAACTCTGGAAGCCCCCTTTCCTCGCCCGGAGTTGCAGCTATCTGCAGCAGAATGTGCCCACAGGTCTCCATTTTTCTCTCCTGGAATAGGTGTGACGTGACGGTCGGTTGCGCTGGAAGGCACTGGGCGTCTGAGCACACACAGCTGAGCAGAATTTCCCCTGGCTGGCCTGTCAGTCTGTCTAGCACCCTCTGTGGCCATGAGAGCAGAGCCCACCTTTCCTTATATTCAGCCCAACTGTTAGAACCACGGGCTGATTCAGCCATTGCGTTCATGGCATCTCTTGAGTGCTGCCCCTCTAGCAAGATCAAAACCGGGGTCAAAATGCTCACAGGATTGCTCCCACTCATCCACTGCCATCAGCAGTGCCTGATGAATAAGGCCAGCGTGATCTGGCCTGACCTGTCTTACTGTAGCTGGTCCATAAGCACACGTCTGAAGTCAATGGCAAATGAGCAGGTTTTAGAACGGGGCCATGTGTTCGCTCTGCGATCTAACGGGTTGCCTGGGGTTTGTTGGAGTGTGGTTAAATCTCCCAGGCTGGCCTGCGCCATGGCTGGTCTGTGCCTTTTTTAACTCTCCCCTCAGTGTCCAAATGAATGAGACCCTTCGCTGATCCCCAGTGCTGTTAGGGGGTTTTTGTTGGCGTGGTGGAGGTGCTTCAATGCTCAATATTACTGACTCCCCTTATTGCTTCCTATATCAATATAAGGAAGCCAGCAGCAGTTACGTAGGAGCTAATCCTGGTGTCTGTCTCATAGCCCAGGCATCTGGACTGTCCTCATCTGTTCCACAGGGGCTGGATGAGGGAACCTCAGTCCTGTGCCCCAGACCAGCTCTATAACCACTGCAGGCCTTCTGTGCCTGGGCTGGTGGGTCTGCCAGGCTCTGCTTCCAGCCCTCCTCTTGGGTGTGGGATCCCAGGGAACTGGCTGCACAGCATCTAAGAGGCTGTAGTAGTTATAGGGAGGTGCTTCTGATTCGAAACTGATACGGAAGTGTAGAGATTTCAAGGTCGGGCAGAACAGTTATGATCTTTAATAACGCAGGCCAGAGACGTCTACCCGCTGATTCTTGGATTCCTGGCTGTCCCTCTGCTTCGCCATCTTCACATCCCTCTGCCAGCATCATCTCCTGTTTGCACATCCCAGCCATAGTGGCGCATGTGACTTGTGTCACTGCACAACATGAAATAGCTTTGTGTCTTTTAAATTGTCTTGCTGGACAAGCCGTGATAATGGGGCAGTCCCATACCCTTGGGGAAGGCTGTCATCCCTGAGCTCCTGGGATCCTTTAGAGAACTACAGTTGCAGAAGATAAAACTTGAGCATCCTTTTTTCCCTCCCTCCCCTTTGAACTTGTAAAAGAATCTAGAATGGCCTGTGTAATGCTACAGTGGTATATGTCTGCATGAACACAGCTGTAGAGTAGAGAAGATGTTTGGGGCTGTTTTACAAGGCCAAATTATATATTAAATTAGATGTTTCTGCTGTAATGCATTTGTTTCAGGGAACAGGCAATTCATTTATGTATTTACCCTTCTCAGAAAGCACGGGCTCTGAGAAGGGATACAATGCTTTTTAAAGTCTAGCAATTGCAGGAAGGAAAGGAGGAAAACGTGAACGGATGCACTATTTCAGCAAAGCCCGTATTTAACTTTACACCTGTAACCAGGCTCTTGGTTGGATTAGAGCCTTTGCTGGTGAAAAGTGCTAGCCTGTGATGGCCCTGGGACATGAGACTGCTCTCGGGGCCAAATCCAGCACCCATGGACATCCTACGCAAAACCCCAGTTGGTCCCTGCCTTATGGCTATGCCCACGTTCCACAGAACAGATGAAGATGCCCCGTCCCTCATTTAGCACAATGGTGAGATACCAGAGCACCCCCTGGCTTCTGTCCTCTCAGTCCCTTGCTTGGGCAAGACAATGCTCTGTCTCTTTCTCTTTCCAGGATATTAGAGACGGCCTGGAAAGCTGCTCTCTCCCCTGTGTAATTCTCGGCAGCCCGCCTGTTTGCTCTAAACCTCAGGATAATTGCATGCTGCTCTCATAGCTCTAAATCAAATCACTGCGCCCATGAAATGAGGCTTTCTGGATGCAAACAACTCCCTGCCTCATAAATCATGGCCCGCTCTCCACTGGCTCACCCAAGGGAGGTCACCAAAGGTCAAACTCTGCCTTCTTCCAGCCACTTTCAGTAGCCCTCCCATATTAACAAAGCCCACTGGGGTTTGATAACTTAATAGAAAGCTCTTCCACCCTGCCTCTTTATACATTGAAGGCACAGCTCGGGTATGAAGGATCACAGGAGCCTAATGTGTCAATCTCGGTTATCAGCCCTTCTCTGGGTGTGTGTGTTGACTGGATGATGGCAATATCAGTCCAGTGGGGTAGGGAGCGATTGCTTTTAGTTTTTGTGGGTGTTTTGTTTTGTTTGTTGTTTGTCTAACATAGGAAGAAATCAGATACTAAACATGCAGCTGCTCCATTTTGGCATCTTACAGCAACTTCCCAATCAATTGTGCGAAAGGTCGGATCCCTCACTGTCTATTTTGTGCTCTCAAAAATCACCTCATAGCTAATTAACAATGCCTGTATTCCCTGAAAGCGCGGTGCGCTTGTCTAGACAGGTCAGCACAGCGTAGTCCTCACCTGCTCTGAGGCACTGTTCGGCGGGACAGCTTCCTGCTAGGTTTGGTGGTGAACCCAGCATTTAATTTGGGCTGGTGCTTGCCAGAGCCGAGCCCCAGCATCTCTAGGCTTGGCAGTTCATAGCCCCTGGGCTTGTTGCACCAGTTATGAAAGTGTTTTAAAAAAAATTGCTTGAGCCCAGGCACCTCTTTCATTACAAATGTAAGCAGCGGGTGAGCCCCTTCCCTCTGTAGTAGCTTGAGTTCTTTGCAGAAATGAACGTGCTGCTGTGGTTTTGTAGTCATCTCGATAGCTCGTGTACATCTCTGCCTCCTCAACTCTAGCTAGTGAGGTGCTCCTGCGGGTTTCTTGTATTTGAAGTCGGAGTGGCTGGAAAACAGATTTGCTAATTCCATGTGTCTTTCTAGCGTGGTTAAGCACAGCCGGGTAGCCGCTTGAGCAGAGAGGGACTTTGAATTTTATTGTGCATCCCATCCCATGCGTCTCTGGAACATGAATGCTGAGCTGAACTCCCGCTTAGCTTTCCAGAACCGACCCTTTCCAAGCCACCGGCAAAGAAAGATACGCAGACCGAAGGCACCTAAGTAGGTGAGGGAGAAAGAGTTCAGATCAAAAATGAGAACCCATCCCAAAATCCAACAGAACCTGTTCTGGCAGCTTGACAAAGTTCAGATCACTTCCTCCCCCCACCCCCTGCTCAATAGTTGCACTTATTCAGCTCTTTCTGCACTTATGGGTTCCAGCCAGGGGCAGGCAGTGGATATGGCGAAGAACTAATAGATTGTTCTCGTGGCATTTCCGTATGAGTTTTCAGTTTAAAAGCAGGTGGATAGTTCAGCTGAGGTTCTGATCAGCATCTGAACTCAGGGTTTGTCCAAAATTGAGCTCTGAACCTTTTAAGAGCCTCCACCACCCCATCAGTCATTTATAACTTGCAGAACTCCAAAGAGCTGGAAAAAGCATAGGAATTTTCCTGTCCGATTAGACAAATCATCCATGAATCCAAGTCTGCCTGTGCCAATAATTAAGGCTTGTTGGCCTTTTTGGACCAACCTTTTCCATTTCTGCTTTACCCTTTTAAAAATGGGATGGCGGGGATTTAACACAGTATTTGGGGTGAAGACGTGCCACTGATTTCAATGACCTCGTATTTTCAGTATTGTTCTCTTCCTCTCTGTATACAGCCCAAGCTTGCTAATTTGACACAGCTGCCTGTTGTGCAGATGTTTTCTTTGACCTGGTGACAGTGACGCCTAGAGCTTTCCTGAGTGGTTACAGTTAATTGTGAGTATGAGTAATTCAGATAGTTCCTTTCAGTGTGCATTATTTTACACTTGTCTCCACTGAATTTCATCTGCTACTGCTGCCCAGTCACCTGTCTCTGTTAAATTGCAAATCATAGTTCAGCTCCCCAGATCCGTCCCTGGCTCAGGATTTCCAAGGTCTCCTAATTTTATTGCAGGTCTTGCAATATGTGTTTGCTGCAGCCAAGTGACTACAGGAGAATCTCTGCTTTCATGATGAAAAAGGTAAATTTGCTATCCCTGATGGTTTGCGGAGAAAACAAGTGGGGAAAAAATTATCCAAATGTACCCTAAAGGTGGAAAACCCAGAAGGCAAAGAAAAGAATCCAACTTTTATTATATATATATATATATATATATATATGTTTTTAAATCTCATGATTTTGGAAAGCTTGACTCCTGATTTTTGAACATTTGGCATTGCCAAATACTTGAACCCTGCCAGGTTACCAGGGTGATCATGGATATTCAGTACTCTTCAGCCATTTGACTATTATTTCAGTTTTGGTCAGGTAATATTCATATCAAAGGTTTGTTTCTGCAATCTCTAGCCCCATGCAAAGTCTCTCAGTCCGTCTTTCAGTTGTTTTCTGCTTCTTCCTTCCATGATGTCATGTCACATTGATCCAATGGCAAACCATCAAGGGACATCATCTTCAGGGTGTGACACTGTTCTGAACTTGCAACATTAATGTGACCTAAATGCAGGATCTTTTCACTTGGCCAGTGCAGAAGGCAGAAAAAGACCCCCTGTAGTGCTGGAGATGCTAAAGTAACAGCCTTGCATTAAAAGTAGGAACTAGAAAAATGACGCTAACTGTGCCTAGAAAGTGAAATGAATTTTAAAACCGAGTCTAGCTGATTGAAGTGCAAAATGCCAATAAACTACATAAATGGTGAAATGCAAATCTGCTATAAGAAACTCTCTTAGATTTTAAAAATAGGGCTGAGATTTTCAAACCTGTCTAGGGGATTTGGACATCCAGCTCTTAACTTTAAGGAATACAGATGCTCTATTCCCACTAGGTGGATTGGAAAATCCAAGCCTGGATGCATAGTGCATTCAGCTTAAGTGCAATAGCCCATGGAGCAGTGTGGCAATGTGCCTGTTAACAAAAAGAGTTGTATACCCCACGTCTTATGCATTGCTTCCAAATTGACTGTGTGGTGTTGCAACAGGCTGCGTTAGGTAAACTACTGTGTTGCACTTCAGAGATGTCCGTGCTTCAGTGGTGAGTGAAATAATTCAATCTGGCGTTAGCCTGGGTTCTGGGCCGACTTGCACCTGCTGTAACTCCGTGGCGTCAGTGCAGTGTAAGGTTAGGATTTGGCCCCTGGGTTTGTAGCTATGTTGTAAGTGTGCAAAGGACTCTGAAATCCTTCAAGGTGAAAAATACAATGCTAGGGGGAGGCGTCTTGAGTCAGAAAAGCAGCCAGGAAGGACCAGGGGATGACCCCCTTCCCCCCCCCCCCAAAAGGGTACTTTAAGTGTCTCCTTTTATGGCTTGAGCATCATGGAGTGGGAGAGCTGTGCATTGAGCCCCCAAACCCACTGTTAACTGCTTTTTATTTTTCTTGGCCATTTTGAAGGGCCAGATTCTCAGCTAGTCTAAATGTGGTGTTGCTCCATAGAAGTCGGTGGCGTTACGGCGATTTACGCTAGCTGAGGATCTGTCCCTTTATATTTCCATCTCCGTGGCCCGCTCAAGGAGAGAGGGGAGCGGGTCTACGCTCAGAGCCAAAAATAAAACCCGAGCACTCTTCTGCCCTGCAGAGGTTCCTTTTGTTTTACAAGCGCAGCTCCATTTATGGTGCTCTGGCCTGACCGCATTTCCATTACACACCCCTGGGTCCAGAAGTATCCCGAGTATCTCTTCAAAAAAAAATAACTCGGGGATGCGTGTTAGTACCTGGCATCTCAGGGGAAGAGTGGATTGGGAAGGAAATCCATTTGACTATTTTCTAACTGTGTCAAAAGGGGAAAAAAAGTTACTTGTCTAGGACACTCTTTGGTATTTTTATTTCTTTAAAAAAAAAAAAAACCAACAAAACTTTGAAGAGACACTGCCAGGAATTAGAGATCATAAAAATCTTAACCAGTGCTGCTAAGCACCTGGTTAGATTATGAACACTGAATTTTGGAGTCTGATTCAGTGCTCTGTCATCTCAGGCTGCTTGGCTGTGTCCCTTCAAAATAATATTGAGACTCTAGGTGTGACCATAGGCTAGTGTTCCAGGGTTTCCTGGGAAAAACCTTGATGGAAACAGGAGGCAATTGGGGCAGTTCTCTTTTAAGGTCAGTGGTTAGTGCACTAGCCTGGGACTCGGGAGAGCTGTGACGTGCTCGGAGGCTGCAGTGTTGGGGGGCCAGATAAATATGTGGGATAGATTTTTTTTTTTTTACACTCGTGTAAGTCCAGAATCCTTCTGCAGAAGCTAATGAAGTTATTCCAGACTTTGTACCAGCGAAACGGAGAACAGGATTTGGTTGGCTGCCTCCAATCTCCTCTGCTGTGAAGCTTCCCTGCCAAGTGACCCGCTGCACTGGAAAACTGGCGAGGAGGTCTGCGTCGTTACGGCACCAGCATTGGAGATTGGTTCTCACCTGGCAAAAATGCATATCTGATGAATAAGCAGCCGTTCATTCGGCTCTGAGAAGTGCCAGGCTCTGCCAGCGTGTCCCAGGGCACAGGGTCTTCGGCGGAGGAAAGTCAGCCGGGGAGGGTACAGTGCAAGCTCTGCCACTTCCTACTGTGTGTGGCTCGGAGCCAGTCAATGCAACCCCATAAGAAGATGGCGCTAGAGGAGGAAATGGCCAGGGCAGCTTGACAGTGTGCTAGTTGGCCCAGCCCTCTGGAGTCCCCGGTATGAATTAGTGCAGTTGTCCCACAGTGCAACATCCATTCCTGTGCCGGCAGGATGACTCGGAACGGTAGATTGGCCCTCCGAAGTGCTAGAAACGTGCTCGGCATTCTGCCCTAAATGAACGCGTCCTCGCCGTGCTGTGTCTCAACAGCAGAGCTCTCCGGAGTTGGCCTGCAGCATTGTTTTAAGTGCTGTTTGTGGCCTGGCTCATTCTAGCTACTTAGCAATGCTTGGTTTGCTGCGGCACAGCTTCAGCTTTTAACTGCTGCGTGCACGGAACGGGAAGCATCCGACAGCGTGTGGAAGTGATCAGTGTTTGGGGTGCATGGCTCTCTCCATGGGGAATCTGCCCCTGTGCAGAAGGCCCCCACCCCATCTGCACCACTTAGGTCCCAACACAGGTCTGAAAGTGGGTGTGCTGGGCTTCTGCCAAGGAGGGAATATTGCCCTTGGTGTGCGCTCATCCGTGTGCTTTCTCTCTCTCTCTGACATGCGGTGCTTCGCACAGCACGAATGCGGCAATTCTTCCTGCACATCACACCTACGGTGGGCACCGCTCCATCACAGGGCCTTCCCCAGCTCCCCCGCCAACACGGGAACCGAAATGGACACTTTGCTTGTGGAACTTGGCTTGCGTACAGAGGCTCTCCTGGGGGATGGCCAGTTGTACTAGCTGAATCCCACCATAGAGTTGGAGGCACTATGAGCTACTTGTGTTGGCCAGGTGCATTATACAACAGTTGATCTGTTCTTCATGATCATGAAAGGATGGGCTAGTGGTTAAGGCACCGGGCCAGGAATCGAGATATGGCTTCAACTCCCACCTCTGCTCTAGACTCCCTGTGTGACACTGGGCAAGTCATTTCATCTTTCTGTGCCTGGCTGGGATGATTTAGCTGAGATTAGTCCTGCTTTGAGCAGGGGGCTAGACTAGATGGCTCCTGAGGTCCCTTCCAACTCTCATCTTCTAGGGTTCTATGAATTTCCAGTCCATAAGATTGGCATAGCACTACTTTTCTCCCCCTCTTTCTGCTCGAGCACATAGCAAGGTCTTCAGGGCAGGAACGGTCTCCTGTTCTATTTACAGTGCTTCACACAATGGGGCAG
This sequence comes from Mesoclemmys tuberculata, assembly GCA_007922155.1. Lineage (NCBI taxonomy): Eukaryota > Metazoa > Chordata > Testudines > Chelidae > Mesoclemmys > Mesoclemmys tuberculata. The sequence continues at coordinate 2,368,919 of ML675646.1, read as the reverse complement.
TGATCTGAGTTGGGCCTTTTACGAACCACTGTAATAGAACTAATTAATGGGTGCTCCAATACTCAGTTGTGGGTGTTGCATAAGAACTGAGGGAGACATCAAGCCAGCCGTGGCAGTGGGTTTTTTGTTGTCTGCCTGCTGTACCTTGGTGAATTTCAGTCTAGGCCGTAAACAGCTGGCCTAGATGGAAGCTCAGTGGAGACAGAACAAAAAAGGAAATCCTAGCCTGCAGAAAACGATGACACTGTATGAAAGTTCCCAGCACTGTTTGTATGTGATTTGATTCTTGCTAATTTTGTCAAACACAGACTAAGGCTTTAATGGAAAAATGATTTTGCATGAATTCAAGCGGAGGTGGTAAATAATTGACTGTGGACTTAAGAGGCTAGCTTCTGCTGTGAGTCACGCTCGTGTCCATGGACCAAATTCAGATTGACGGTCAGCAGATATGGCTCCACCTGCGTCCGTGAACTTGTCGGCATTTGCAGCAGCTCTGAATGTGGCCCAGTGAGCAGGTACGAGTGTGAGGACAGAAACTGGTCTCTATTTGTATTTGGAGAAATCGGGTCGGTCAGATTCTCCTCTCAGCTGTGCTCATGGAACCTCGCAGTCCAACGGGCAGCCCTGCCACACACTGGGCCAGTGTTACTAAGCCAAGAACTCATCTCTCGGTCTCTGAAGCCCTAGGAAAAGATTGGGGTGGGATGGTTTGGCTCTGACTGGAGTTAATTTTAAGCACTAACGCAGAGGCAGTGATCCTGCCAGTCCATGTGACGTGCATTTCAGAGCACACAAGTTTGGTGCACTGCAATGCAAGAGGGACCCGAGGTCATGCACAGACACATGTCCTCTACCCGTGAGTGGTAGCAAAGTCAACCTCCATATGCATCTGCTATCTTCCTTACAAGAACACTGAGCTGGAGGCATTGGGGCATGAAGGGTGAACGATGGTATCTTAGCCGTGGGGTGGGTCATTAGTAGCAGAACAAAGCAACCCTTGTACTAGGCAGGAGTAACTCAGATCTGTGTTTTAATGCTCTCCTTAAAGTAGGAGCGGATTCCCTCCCTCTCCTTAGCCTATTCATCGCTCTTCACCTTTGTTCTTACACACGTAACACTTTACACCTGCCTGTGTAGCATCAAACCCAGTGCGGAGCAATGCTGGCCCTACGCCTTACCGTAGGATTCCAGCCAAGAGTGAATCTAGGACTAGCCTTCTCTAGGACCGTGAGAAGTTGTCAGCGCTTCTAGGAGCGAGGGCTCTTGCTTAGATATTTGGCTGGCTGCTGGTGCCTGAACCTTTTTGAAATAAAAACTAAGAGCTGGTGGAAAACACTTCAGTTCTTCTTTTGTGAAAAGAAACTCAGGCTTTGAAATTTGAAAACCTTTCTGCCAGCTGTAATAGAAACTTTGCAGGAAAAGTCCCTGCCATCTTTGGAATTCCAGAAAGGACCCACAATTACATGAGGCCGCTGCATGCCAACCCATTTTTAACCGTACGAAGGGTTTACTTGTCCTTTGTCTTCCTAGAAACACCTAGCGTTTGTGTGAGGCTTCATATGCTTGAAGCACTGTGCAAACACTGAATAATCCATACTCCCCAAGGTGGAGAAAAGTCTTCTAGTACATTGTCCAGCATATATCTACGTTCACACACTGTCCTTTCTGAATAGACCCAGAGCTGTGTGTCATGCACCCCATATTGCTGGCAGAAGGAGATTCCCCTCTTGCTCAACTGAGCCATGCTTTTGAAGCAGGAGGATTTGAGTTCCAGCCTCACAGCTGCTCCTGCCTTCCCAGTGGCTGTGGTGTGCAACACAGAGAACTGTAAAGTGCCAGGTGGCCACGGAGGCATTTGTGTAGCAGAGACATGACATGCTCCAGGCCCCTCAGCAACTCCCTGATCAAGGCAGGGTTAAAACAGGGCTTCTTGACGCCTTGGTGCCAGGCTTATTCCTCCTGCCGGGGCCTGCTTCTTCCTGTGAATGGCTGAGGGCTGAACAGGTAGCAGGTGTTCGAATGTGGAGGTCCCTGAGCATCAGCACCCTTGTCTAGTGCCAGCCAAAATAAGTTCCTCCCGCGGGCTGGGGAGAAGGGTAGAGACATTCAGAAAATGACGCCTTGTGAGCACGAGAGAAGTGAAAACGCTGGCTGCAGCCCAAGCTCTCCGCCAAGGGCGCCCTTGGGGCCGGCATGCTGTGTCATCTCCAGGCAGCCAAAAGTAAACGGCGAACCAGGCCGGCACGGAGCGCAAACGTGCACAGCTGGGACTGCTGCTCCGTCTGCAGCATGTGCTGCTGCCCGAGATCTGTGCTGGGGCCGGGCAAGGAGCGGGATCCATTAGCGGGAGAGTCCGCAAGGCACAGTTCACCCTAACGTGACTCGGCCCCATGCTGCTTCGCTACGGCTTTGCTTTTCTTCAGTTTAAATTGCCACACTGGTTAGGCCTGAGCTCAAATAAATCTTCCTTGGACACCCCCCTCCAGACACAGCTCTTTTCCATTCTACCTCCGGCACCTTTGCATCTGGCCTGCGCAGTAGCTGTTTTCCCTTTTCCTGCCCTCTCAGCTTCTCTCCTCCAGACCAGCAAACTCTGATACGGGCTGTTTTTGTTTGATCAGGAAGAAAGTCTTCCTCTTCCCTTCAAATCGCTGACCAGGGAGGCTTATTGTCAGAGGGCCAGGGTCTGTCTCCAGCCTCCTTCCCCCCATTCCACACACACAGCTCTCTGTCTCCAGGATTCCCCTTTTCCCACACACCAGGGTCTCTGCATGACTCACAGGTCACCTCCTCCCCAGAGCAGGAGGATGAGAGCAGAACTCAGTCGTGTGATGGGGGGGGGGGCGGTTTCCCAGCGGGGGTGGCCCCTGGTGCACCGAGAGCTAATCTGGGGACTTCTCTTTCTTGTGGAGCGTGGGACACTGCTGCCATGGTAACCAAGGGGTGCACATCGGAGCCGTTGAGGGTGATGAAGCTGGGATGGGTAAAACGAGGTCAGGCTGTGGTGACAGCCAACCAACCCCCCGTCCTCCCCCCGCGGCTAGTGCAGTGGTTTGCTGGCAGCATGCCATGTAACCCAATGATGCTGCTGTGGGAATCCCAGGGCAGGGCAGTTCGGAGACTGGAGTAGGTGGCAAACATGCTCCAGGCCAGCGGAGGGGCCCTAGTCCCTACCCCAGAGTCTTGTGTGAGGCAGGGGCTCACCACATGCTCCAGAACATGTGATTTCTTGTGGGCACCAGGTGGGGAATGTCCCAGGTCTCCGCTCTGAAATCCACAGGTGGCTCTGGGCTAAGGCCACGTCCCTCCGGCCAAGGCAGTTCAGGTGCAGCTGTTGAAGTATTTGTGGCGGGTGGGGGTGATGGTCTGGTCTGGTTCAGGCAGTGTCCAGAACACAGCACGATCACCGGGTTCTGCTGGCACATGGAAATGTGCCCCACTGCCAGAGGTGAAATATCCGGCCAAAGGATGGGGAGGGTGGAGTGAATTGTTGGTCCTGATGGTTGAGCATCTTTCACAGCCCCTTGCCAGGCAGGTCTTTCTGAAAGCGCCGTATAACTGGTGCTATGCAGCCTGTCGTGTCTGTCGTCCCGTCCGTCGTCTTCCCCTCCCTTCCCCCTCCCCCACACACTGGAGGCACCTCTGTCGCGAACATCATCTTTTGTGTTTTACTTAAGAAACTTGCTCCACCTTGGCGGGACTTTTGGTGCTTGGGAAACCGCCAGTCCCCGGCTTCGAGCCAGGCATGGTGCTGACAGCACACCAGCTCCCACGTGACAGCTGCGTCAGTGCCCCCGAGCTCAGTCCTCGTCCCGCTACAGCTCTGCCATTGCACTGATTGTATCAAATAGAGGCTGAGCGGAGCAGAAGGGGTTCAACTCACCACGTGCTAGAGAACAGCAGAGAACGAGATGATGGTGGCGCTGTATATTTTTGTGAAATGGCAGTAAACTAGCTCCTCCTTCCTCAAGCTATCAGTGCCTAACATGAACCTGATGGGCCTCTCGTTTGCCAAGAATTCTCCACTGTTGAGCTGCTCTTCATTGCAGGTTTGTGCCAGATCACGTGGTGACTTTTTTGTCCATGAGAGACTAAGACCGAGATCCCTGTCTGTCTTGTCACACGCCATGTAGACTGTCATTGAATCTAGGGGGCCAAACTGGCTAGTGGCCTAGCACGGCTATATGGAATTTCCCCTTCGCCATGGCATGCTCCCGGGGAAATGACTCTGTGGATGGTGCACACTCTAGACCTGTCTGGCTCTGTTAAGTGCACAGAGTACCACCAGTGTTGCTTCATATTAACTGCTTTGGAGGGCTACGTGATTTCCCTAGGACTGCATGAGTAGACTAAAGCCGACGTTGCTCTTCAGCTGTGGATCGCTAATCCCTGCTAGTGAGGGTCTGCCGTGGAATGGTAGCAACTAGGGACGAAAAGATCACCCAACAGGTTAAGCTGGTTCAAAATGTGGCTCCTGTCCCATGAGAGCTTCTGAGACGTCAAAAAACAAAATGTCCTGTCCTGAGCTGGGATGGAAACATTGGGATTGGGTCAATGGATGCATTTCGTTTCGATTGTGGCCTTTTTTTATTTTACCACCGTTAGTATAAACTGACTAAAAATCACTTCGCTCACTCACCAGCATTTTCTGATGGAAAAGCAATTAGTCGAGACGTTCCCATCCCACATTACTAGCAGTTGCCTTCCATGCTGTGGCCAGCAAAGGACTGCTCCCTGCAGTATGTCTGCTGATGCTTTGGCTAGTCCAATTTTAAATAACTGAACAATGCGGATTCCTCCAGAGCTCCTTGGAGACCATTCCACAGTCTAATATTTCGGCCTGTTAGAATATTTTCATGAGGTTGAGCCGAATGCTCCTTTTGTTTAACTTCGTTCCATGTGAATGATGCGCCTTGGATTAACTGAACTATCTTCTGACCATTCTTGTTGTTTGGAGCCCTCGAATAGTTTATCAGGGTTTGGCCTAGCCTAGTGTACATGCCTTTCCAGCACTGTGGAGCCAGGCTATGCGCACTTGGTTCTTTGAATGAATTCCCACAAATCCTCCCAACCCTGTACTAATGTCTCCACTTAGCTCTCTGAATTTCCAGTTCATCCCCATTAGTTGGTTTCCTGACTTGCTCTGTGTGCCATATTATGTGACTAGCGTCTGAGCTGAGCTGTTGGTGGGATGGGGATCGGGGAACTCTTGCACGGGAATGTCTGGCGAGCTCCTCCCCTGGGATATACCTCTTATTTGGTGTCATCCAGTGGGAAATACCTAAGGCTTTTCAGAAGAGTCATCCCTGGCAGAGGTCGTTTAGCAGTATCCAGTGTGGCACTGTCTGTCTTCTGCCCCTTGCCCCATTTCAGTTCAAACGCAGTGTATGACTTAGTTCTATGTGCAATGTGTATATTGTTATAGCTGTGAAACATCTGCCTTAGGGGAGACCCATCCATCTGGCCGTGTGAACACATCAGGCATGTGGCAGGCTAACCGGCACCATCATCGTATGGGAATGCCCTGCTGTCCCATGGCTGAGATTGCATAATATGGCTGCACTGCCTGCCTGCATGTTACCCTGTGGTGGGGCATACACAGATGTGGTGAGCAAGGAGTTAAAGAGGAAATAGGCCTTAGTTTTGTCCTGCAACTCTCCTGGCTCGATGGAGAATCTGGAAGGGCTGGATTAGTTCTGGTCCAAATCTATGCACCGCTTCCCAGGGGAAGAATGAAGGGGTCAAGTAGCCACTTTTCTTCTCCGGGCTGCCACCTCGCTTGATCAATTTCGTGAGTTAATGAATAGCTGTTGAGGACTTAATGAGATTGGACTGGCTGGAAATGGGCCGGGGCACAGGTCCCTATCAATTAGCATGCTCCTGAGGGGGCTGTGACTCCAAGGGAGACAGGGATCGTTAATGAAATGTGATCACGCCAGCTGCATCCAGTGTTTTCCCAATGTACAGAATCCGTGCTGCACAGAGGAAAAGGGAGACTGACAGACACAGGGTGGGGGTGTCTCAGGTGTACAGAAACTGGGTCAATTGGCCACGAGCCAGGCAGTGGCTGGGTTTTCCATCTTTCTTTAAAAGCAGTTAGGACTGATCACTGTTGGAGGCAAGACATCAGGGAAGGCAAATCCTGCATGCCAGCAGAGCAGAGGAACAGCATTGCGATGGGAACTCTTCAAAGCTCTTCTGAGAGACAGGGTCTAGATGGCCAGGGCTCTGGGGGGTCAGGGATCTGTTCCTAGCTCTGACACATGACTGCTGTGTGATCCTGAGCAAGTCTTTTCGCCTTCGTCTCCTCTCCCACCCTGTATCTCTCTCATCTAGTCAGATGGGAGTTCTCCAGGGCAGGCGCCGTCTCTTAGGATGTGTATGTACAGGGCCTAGCACAATGGGGCCCTGACCTCATGTGGGCTTGACAGGTGCTGCTGTAATACAAGTTGAAAGAGACTTCTGCTTCCTACGTTAATTTCCTCTCTGATTTCTCCCCTGCAGAGGCATCCCCCTAGGTGTGGCCATGTGGCACTTCCTTCTCCAGTCCCCTCCTCTCGGGCCCCTGTGACAGTGGCACCGGTTCAGCTGTTTTCAGTGCAAGCGTCCAGCCATTGCAGCCCACTTCAAGGTGAGACATGCGGGGAGGTGCTGAGGGGAAGAGAAGGCAGGCTTCCCCCGCGCGGGTCATTGTGTATTTGCTGTCACGTGGTGACCGTGCATTTAAACGAGGTGGTCCGGCAGCTGAGGCATTAGACTGGGGTTCAGGAGTGCTGGGTTTGATTCGTGGCTCTGCTACAGCTTGCCTGTGTGACCTTGGGCGACACACTTAATGAAGCTGCACCTTTTTCCCAAGAAGCAACGGTGAATTATTAGCAATCTCACAAAAGCCACATCTTGAAAAGGTTGCCTTCTGGGGGGGCAAGAAGGGAAGAATGTAATTTTTTTTTCTTGGTAACCCTGGAGGCCAAATGCCCTTACAAATGTGCTAAAAGCCCCATTTTGTGGCCAGGGCTCCACCTGACATCAGTACAGCCGCTCACATGCTGTCTAAGAGCATGTTTGGCTCCAAGATTGGATTCAGCAATTCCCGCGTTGCTTGCTGATTTCCTGGCGGGGTTTGTCTAATCTTCTACAAACATCCGCTTCTCTGCCTCTTTCCTCCTTTTTAATGAGAAGCACAGTGTGGCTAGTGGACAGGGCAGGGGAATGCATTGTGCTGCTGACTCACTTGCCTGAGGTCAGTAAATGGGGGGTAGTAACATCTGCTTCCTAGAGGGGCCGTATGGTGGAACTGGTCTGACATACTGAGGCATCTTGCAGTCCCGGCACTGTAGCATGGTCAGTTGCACCACTCCAGCCATCATGCCAAAGTCACTGAAATACTTTTAAACAGTCAAGGCTTTTTGTAAAAAAACAAAAATAAGGATGTCCAGACTGGGTCAGACCCATGGTCCATCTAGCCCAGTGTCCTGCCTTCCGACAGTGGCTAGTGCCAGGTGCTTCAAAGGGAATGAACAGAACAGGCCATCATAAGGTGATCCATCCTATGGCTCAGTCCCAGCTTCCAGCAAACAGCGATCCCTGCCCATCTGGCTAATAGCCATTGATGGACTTATCCTCCATGAACTTATCTAGTTCTTTTTTTAATCCTGTTATAGCCTTGGCCTTCACAACATCCTCAGGCAAGGAGTTCCACAGGTTGGCTGTGTGTTGTGTGAAGAAATTCTTCCTTTTGTTTATATTAAACCTGCTGCCTATAAATTTCATTTGGTGACCCCTAGTTCTTGCGTTTTGTGAAGGAGTAAATAACACTTCCTTATTTACTTTCTCTATACCAGTCATGATTTTATAGACCTTTATCATAACCTTCCTTAGTCATCTCTTTTCCAAGCTGAAAAGTCCCAGTCTTATTAATCTCTCCTCATATGGAAGTTTTTCCATACCCTTAATCATTTTAGTTGCCTTTTTCTGTCCTGTTTCCAATTCCTATGTATCTTTTTTTTGAGATGGGGTGTCCAGATCTGTACTCGGTTTTCAAACTGTGGACATACCATGGATTTATAAAGGGGCAATATGATGTTTTCTGTCTCGTTATCTATCCCTTTCCCAATGATTCCTTCCATTGTGTTAGATTTATTGACTGCCGCTGCACATCGAGTGGATGTTTTCAGAGAAAAACCCCCAATGACTCCCAGATCCCTTTCTTGCATGATAACAACCGACTTAGACCCCATCATCGTATATGTATAGTTGCAATGATGTTTTCCCATGTGCATTACTTTGTTTATCAACATTGAATTTCATCTACCACATTGTTGCCCAGTCACCCAGTTTTGAGAGATCTCTTTGCAGTCTGCTTTGGACCAAACGACCTTGAGTAAGTTTGTATCATCTGCAGATTTTGCCATCTCAGTTTACCCCTTTTTTCAGCTCATTAAGGAATATGGTGAACAGCACTGGTCCAAGTAAACACCCCTGGGGGACACTCACAATTTACCTCTGTACATTCTGAAAACTGATCATTTATTCCTACCGGTTGTTTCCGATGTTTTAGCCAGTTACTGATCCAGGAGAGGACCTTCCCTCTTAGCCCACAACGGCTTTACTTTGCTAAGGTTCCTTTGGTGAGGGACCTTGTCCAAGGCTTTCTGAAAATCGAATGCTGCATTAGCCTCTGCTTCAGAGTGGCAGTAAGAGAGGCCATGCAGCCAGGCCTTTCACTTACGTCTTGGAAGCACTGTGTGCCAGGCTGCATGGCTGGGCTGAGGGAGGGAGCTGGGCGCTAGTGGGGCCAGGGGGTTAGGTGGGCACTGCCAGACTCACCGGGCAGGGTTGCCCATACTTGCGTTGCATGCCCAGAAATTGGACCCAACACCTGCCTGTCCAGGTTTGAATCACCGCCCCCTAGTGGCTGGTGAGAAATATCGTGCCATGAATGAACATGTCTAATTTCTCTCTCTCTCTCTCCCCCATGCCTTGCAGGTCCAACGCACCCTTCCGTGAACGTAAGTACCTTCGCTTAGCTCTGTCAGCCCTGTCACCCGCTTCATGCCCTCTTTGCACTGACTTCCCATCTCTACAGCATTATTAACTCTGGAGGGGGCTGGGCTACTGCAGCGAGGCTGAGGGCTTCCCCCAGACCCGCTGAGGCCTTGGAGGTCTGGCTTTGTAAAGGCTCCAAGACCAAGTCAGGCTGGAGTTCTGGGTTTGAATCTGGATTCATGCTCCTCCGATCGCAGTTCAGAGGGATGCTGGCCCAGAGCCCTTAGCAGAAATTCTTCATGCCATGGCGCTTCACAGGTAGCCTCTGGTCCAGAGAGACCTGCTGTTGGATGAGACAGGTCATGCTGCACAGGGACTTGCTCTTGGAGGGTCAGCCCTGGATTTTTCAACTGGAAACTTATTGGCCCACAGGAGGTAGCTGGAGCCTCACGAATGGGTCTGAGAGTCCCAGTGGGGTTAGGGGCCTCCGTGGTAAGCAGGAAGCCTTTGAGTCTGGTTGTGCTAACTGGAGATGCTACTTAGGAACAGGAAGGCTTTTGCTAGCCAGGGAGCTGGTCTAAAGGAGCAGCCGACCAGCCAGGTTCTGTGTGAGAGAAGAACTAAAGGAGTAAACCTTAAAAGAACGGGAACTCACCAGACCGAGGCTTCAGCCCCAGGGATGGGGCAAGTCCCTTGGATGCTGACACCCCTTAGCCTTGGGTTAGATGTGCTGTAGGCATGTCACACGGGACGGGTGCTCATCCAGGACAGCTGCAGCCTGTGTTTCTTGACCATGCAGAAAGGGATAGTTGGTCGGGGGTGGGGGTGCTGGGCCGAGGAGGATGGCCAGCTGGCTGCTGATTCTGGAACAGGAACGAAGCCCTGATCCTTGCCGCACTCCCAGAGATGAGGCTGGGGTTTGTGGATCAGGGGCCCAGGCTTGTGACAATTCACCACTAAAGGCAGGTCGCCTTCCTCTGCAGCGTGGGGCATGGGTCGCTTGCTGGTGTATTCCCTGCAGCTTGAGGTCTTCAAATCTCACTTTTGAGGATTTCAATAACTCAGTCATGGGTTCGGGGTTGTTATAAATGTGTATGGGTAGGGTTTTGTGGCCTGCCTTGTGCGGGAGGTCAGACTAGATGATCATATTGGTCCCTTCTGACCTATGAGTCTGAGGAGGCAATGGCTTGAGCCTGCCTTCCCCTGGGCGTGTGGAGGAGTTGCCCATGCAGCTGTCAGAGCCTCTGCCACTGTTGGCAATAGGTGGGCCCAGGCGGTGGCGGGCATGGGGAGTTCCAGGGCGGGGATCGGGTATTTCAGAGGCTGCTTTAATGTACACGCAGGGGTGCAATGGCCCTAGAATTGAGGGGGGAGAGGCAGAAAGGGGCTTTAGTTGCGGCCCAGGAGGTAGCCTCCCTCCCTGCCCGCCATCTGCCAGCCTCTCTCCCTCTCCTTGGGCTGTTTTCCCAATACTCTCGCTAGCATCGGATAGTCCCGCCTTGGCTCTGCAGGGATAGCCTTCTTCTCTGTGAGCCCGAGCCCCTGTTGTCGCACCGCAGCCCCGAGCCACCCAGGAGTCCACTTGGACTGCACCCTCAGAAAGGAAGGGGAACCGCTGCCTCCTGGCTTCCTTTAGGGACCATCTCCGCCCGGCAACAGAGACGTGTGCAGGGGGTGCCACGGGAGCAGCAGAGCACCCACTTGCAGGGAGAGCGGGCGTGACCCCTTCTCTCGCATTCAGTTTTCGCTCTCCCTCTCAAAGAGCCACGCTATGTCCCTTTGGCCTGCCGTAGAGAAGCCGGGCCCAGTGAGACTGTAGTTAGGCAGAATTCCACTGGTTTACGTCATGCTGATGGATGCTGATAGCACGATTTCTTTTTAAGCCCTTTCCTCAGGTTGGTTTGTTTTTTAAGAAAACATTTTCACACTTGTGCAAGATTGTGATTTAATCCTTTTTACTTTTATCTATTTAAATGTTCACTGTTGCAGGAAATCATGGGCGGTGAGACAACGACCATTCAATGGCAGTAGAGGCTGCGATTCAAAAAGTTAGCTGGACAACTGTTAAGACGCAGCATGTCTGCCTCATGCGGCAAAATAGACTCCTCCTTAAACCAAATGCTGATTAGTTCTCAGGCTGCGTTTTTTTTCTTTCTTTGTCAGTTATCACTGGAAATATTTTTCTTTCCTTTGTGCCTATACAGCGAAATTGACGTTTATCAACATTTACCGATAAAATCTACTCCTTCCAAGCTGAACCATAGCCTCCCAGCTTGTGTGCTGTTGAACTAATGCCACCTAGTGGCTATGTTGGAAGCATGCTGGATCAACATTTCGGAGGCCTGTCCCAGCTGGCCCATTGACTTGTCGAGTGCCGTTGAGCAAATCCTTTCACTTCAGTTTTCCCTGGCTGTGACATGCAGTGGACTGCAAGGCTTAATTGCATCTGACAAAGTGGGTTGCAGCCCCCGAAAGCTTGTGCCCCCAGAAATTTGTTAGTCTTTAAGGTGCTACAGGACTCTAATAGTTTTTACTGTATACAGACTAAAACAGCTCCCCTCTGGAACTCTAAGACTTAATTAAGCCTTAAACACTTTGAGACAAGATACAAGAGAAGGGCTTTTTGCTATCCACCATGCTTAGCCCTGGAGAGTTTCATTTAACTTGCCACAGTGCTCTTCTCCACCCTTCTGTTTTGCAGCTCTTTTCTTTGACTAACTCCATTTGTTCTCCCACATGCACAGAGAACTCCCTGGGCTTGATTCCGCAGCCACTCCCATTTAAAGTTGGGGCGTCTGCACGGATGCAGCACTAGCAGAATCAGATCCCCCTAATGCTAACCCTGGGAATTGACCATCGCTATTACCCCCTTTGAGTTTAACCCCCTCCTTTCCTTGTGCTGCCTTTCAGAGTTTGATGGAGAATCGGTCGGATGACAGCAGGAACTGTTGTGATCACCGGCGGAATACTAGCGACTGTGATCTTACTGTGTATTATTGCTGTGCTCTGTTACTGTAGGCTACAGGTACGTCACTGCACTTCTAAAGTGGGGTAACTGCTTTGTACTTTAACTGGATGGTGCAAGTCAGCTTCCGGTCTGTTGCTGTGCATTGCTCTATGCTCCACTGCGGCAGGACACGGGAAGACATTGTTAGATCTTTGCTATGTTTCCCCTTTCTCAGGGAGCACCATAGAGTGAAAGTTTAATTTTTTCCCCTTTCTCCTGGTGCTGGATACAAATCCTGGGGGTGAGGTTTTGCAGAGCTCACAGATGAATTGGGGAGAGGGGTTGGCTTTACAGGGGATGGTTCACAGTCGTTGTCCCGTGTCGTCGTTCCCCCCCCCCCACCCCCAAAGCAAACCACTGGGTTTTTTCCCCTAAGGTGATTAGCTAGAAAATTCTTTTTATAAATGGAAGTGAAGTCAGTTCTGCGTGTTCAGGGTACAGGCAGAGTTCCCCACCATGCCCAGGCTGGTTTGCCTCAAATTTCTAGACCAGATTTTCAGTTCCACTTTGCATCACTTGGATGGTGCCTAGTGGTGGAATTCCAGCTGCAAATGGCCAGCAGAGAACTTCTTTGGCAGAGGCGGGCTCTGCATTGCTGTAAAGCCTGCGAAGCTGGCTCCTGTGCCAGCCCCCTCTTCCCAAAGCAGAGGTGTTGGGGCAAGACAGCATTCAGGGAAGGAGCAGTGAAGGTGGCTCCTCCAGGCGTGCCTAGAGAGGCTGCAGGGAAGCAGCCAATCAGAGTGAAGCAGGCTAGATAAAAGGCACTGCAGATGCTGAGCAGATCCGGGCTGGGATGAGGAGCAGGGAAGGGGGCTCCTTGCTGCTCTCTGGCGGTTAGGGGAGAACCAGAAGATGGGTTCTGCCGGCGCTGGCACGCAGTGAGGAGAAGAGCCGTTGGGATCTTCATCCCTGGGTCAGGGTGAAGAGAAAGGGACTCGGTGGGAAGCAGCAGTAACCGTACGTGGCGGCTGTTTACAGGGTCCCTAGTCTGGGACTTGGAGTAGTGGGTGGGTCTAAGTCCCCGCACCAGAGCAGTGGCCTAAGCCCCAGGAAGGGGACAAGACTCTGTATTAAAGAGGGCAGGTTCGCACCCAGCTGACAGGAGGCGCCCGTGAGAGGTGCGCGTGCCCGTCAGTTCCTCACGGACTTTATGCCAGTAGCAAATGCCAGAGCAGCCCTTCAGCTGCTCTGATTCGCGCTGGGGCGGGATCAGGCAGCTCTGCCCAGTTCTCTGATGGCTTCTGTGCTTGCCTGGAGCTTGGACTTGGGAGAGAATCAAGCTTGCTCAGTCTGTTGTTTCATTAGTATATTTTTTCCCCTGTCTCTGCTGTTTTCCCTGTATTGCTTCAGCTGGATTTTCCCCTCCTCTTTGCTCCTTTTTTTTATTTTCTCCTCCCGCCCCCCACCATCTCTAAGCAGAATCCGACCTCACCAGAGCTTGAGTTACATGATCCAAGAGCAGTTGCAGGGGCTGAAAATTAAACCAGGAGGAGCTTCTCTCTGCTAGTTTCCTTTGACCTGCCCCAACCTTTCTTTCTAACCAGAGGCTGGGTGCAGGCCTTCCTAGTGTCCCTGCCCACTTTCTGCTATTTCCTCCCTTGTTGTAGCTTATTTGCTTCTGGCTTCTCTCTTCAGGGGGAGTTGTTGGGGAAAGAATTCAAAATGGAGGACACTTGTTTTCTGGACTAAGCCCCTGCCACGTACAGGGGTCAGAGTCGCTCAGGGCTCCAGAGTTGGGGTTGAGTTGACTTTAGCACTTAACTGCTTAATTACGTGTGAAGAAGGCAGAGTATCGTCCCCACAATGACAGCCATTACTCTTTGAGCACTGAATAAATTGTCTGACCATTTACAAGTCACTCGGTTGAGTGGTCTGAGGTTAAAAATTAATTTTAGAATGGGTTCTTGAAGCAATTTAGCACCCAGTGTCCGCTCCTTTCTCCTGAATGGTCTTCATAATGGAAGAACTCCTTTAGTTCAGATGTCCCCTTTCAAAATGGCCACCGGCTTCCATTGTTTCCAGAGGGGGAAACCAGAGGCCATCTTTAAGAGCTTCCTGTGGCATTAGAACCTTGGAGAACAATAGGAGGTGGTTGCTCTTCTCGAGATGGTCGCCTATCCATGTGCAGGTTATGACCTCAAGTCCCACAGAAAACAGTGGAAGGTGGCAGCCATTTCGAAAGACTCATAGACTTTAAGGCCAGAGGGGACCATCATGATCATCTAGTCTGACCTCCTGCACGTCGCAGGCCCCAGAACCTTGCCCACCCACTCCTCTAATAGACCCCTAACTGAATTACTGAAATCATGGTTTAAGGACTTCCAGTTACAGAGAATTTACACTAGTTTAAACCTGCAAGTGACCTGTGCTCCCTGCTGCAGAGGAAGGCAAAAAATCCCCAGGATCTCTGCCAATCTGACTTAAGGGGAAAATTCCTTCCTGACCCCAAATATGGTGGTCTGTTAGACCCAGAGGTGAGACCCACCAGGCAGACACCTGGGAAAGAATTCTCACCAGTAACTCAGAGCCCTCCCCACCTAGCGTCACATCACTGGCCATTGAGGATATTTGCTGTTAACGGTTACGTCTCGGCTACATGCCATTGTAGGCAGTCTCATCACACTATCTCCTCCACAAATTTATCAAGCTCAGTCTTGATGCCAGTTAGAATTTTTGTCCTCACTGCTCCCCTTGGAAGGCTTTTCCAGAACGTCACTCATCTGGTTAGAAACAGTCATCTCATTTCAAGCCTAAACGTGTTGATTGTTGGTTTGTATACATTTGTTCTTGTGCCAACACTGGCCCTTAACTTAAATAGCGCCTGTCCCGCTGCTGTATTTATAGAGAGCAATGATACCTCACGCCCCCCGGCCTTCGTCTGGTTAGGCTAAACAAGCCCAGCTCCTTGAGTCTCCTCTTATAAGAGAATGGTTCTCTGTGGAATTCCCTGCAGTTGACCATTTATTCTTCAGCCCCTGCTGAAGGAGAGCCTGTTATGAAGAAATATGGGGGGGGGAGAGGGGAGAACTGGCCACAAATCCTAAAAATGTCTGTCCAAGACCGTGTGGGAGACCCTCTACAGGTACTTGTGCATTGGCATAGCTGCATAGTACGTCATTCTCTTGCTAACCGAAGCCTTTCCCTTGTGCATAGTATTATTGCTGCAAGAAAGATGAATCTGCTGAGGAAGAGGAGGAGGAGGAGGAGGAGAAGGCGGAGGAGCCTGATCCTCCCATTCACTCACACCTTACGACCTGCAACGCTTGCAACTCTCGCATCCTGGATGGGCAGGGCAGCCCAGCACCCCCAGCCCCTGAATTTAACCAGCAGGGTGCTCGGAGCTACTGCCCTGCCTGCTCCCCCTACGGCTCCCCCTTCTACATACGGACCGCCGAGCTGGTGCGGAATGGCGGCGAGAGGGTCACCTACACGCCCATGTGCTACAAGGAAATGGGGCAGCCCATCAAAATGGCAACCCTCCAGAGTTACCCGATGACCCGCCATGGCCTCATGCGCGAGACCTTTCCAAACCCGAGGGCTATTAGTACAGAAGTGTAATCAACATTGTCACTGTCACTGGGCATGCCCATGAGATGGCCATCGAGGGGTGGGGGCTCCATTTATTTCAGTGGGGTTTCTTGCAAAGGAGAGGAACCCTTGAACAAACATCACCCGTAAGTCAGAGACCCGGCGTGGTCCTGATGTTGATCTGTCAGGATCATTGTCGTCTTTTGTGGGAGAAAAAGGAGAGACGTTTGAATGAAGATGTTGAATGTGGTGATTTCTGGACCCAGAGCGAGTGTAATTATTGTTCCACTGTATCTATTGAAGGAACTTGTCTCCTGAGGGCTATGTACAGTACGAGCTACGTTATCAAGAGTCTTGTGACTCTCTGGACTTCCCTGAGTCCTTAACGAGGTCTTCGGTGTCTACACTAAGCCAACTAAGTCACTTTCCAAGGCAATTCCACCGAGCACATTCGGAAAGAGAGATGGCATTCTGGGAGCTGTCAGCTCCAGCAATGACTGGCATTAGAAAGGAGGAAGAAGAAGAGGGTGACAGTCCAGCTGATGTGCTGGGAGTTCTAACACTCTTGCTTGATGAAAGCCAGTGGAGCAGCAAATAAACAAACAGTTTGCTAATTTTGTTCCCTTTGTAGCCGATTAGTTGCAATTGAATACCAGTGTCTGTAGTAGAATGTAAAACAGGATAACCTCTCCCTGGCTATTTTAGATAATTATGGGGAAAGAAAAGGGGATTTCTGGCATATGCTAACAGGACAGATGATGATCCTTCTACTGCCAAAAAACCCTTTGAATCGTCACAGGGTTTTTTGCGTTTTTTTAGGACTGATTTTAATTTAGAGGCATAAAAAGTGCCAGGCTTTATTGAAAGGAAAATTTGCACCATTAAAAAAAACTAAAGCTTTGATCTTCTGCGGGGTTCAAAGGCCTGAAAGACCCACTGACATCTTCTGGGAAACTCTCAGAAATACGCTGTTGAGGACTAATTCTGCTTACGATAACAATAGGGCTGGAAAAAGACCTACTAATCATGGGTTCTCAACCGTGGGGTCTTGACTGCCCATTGATGGCGGGGGGGAGGGTCACACATGCAGGTCTTTAGTGGACTCAGGATTACCTCTCCTTTCTTTGTGGCTAGATGGGAGGCCTTAGCGTATTTTCTGGGGTAACATGGGGTCACAGCAAGAAAAATGTTGACAACCACTGAGCTTGGATCATCCAGTCCATCTCTCTGCAGAATGGACTGGTGGACTATTTTTTACTAAATACCAAATTGGTTGAAAATTACTGGAAAGGCATCTCAATCACTCCAACCCATTTCCATAGCAGCTGGCTGCAGGGACCCCACCATGTGCTCCTATGACTTTAGGTGGAGATGAAGGAATGGGTTGCTGGTGAACCTACAGGGCCACACCAGTGGTGATGGCTAGAGCATGTTTAACGCATGGCCATGATATTTAGGCAGAATTATTTAGAACGATAAATTGTGATAAATAGTCTAAATCCATGAAGGTGCTGGCCTGACAGCCCTTACGTTCTCTGTTTATCCACAGCTGAGATATGATATAGTGCTACCCGCCCTGGTGCATCCACATTAGCTGGCGAGAGGAGAGTTCAGGCTTCAGGCCGGTTCGCTTTTTGGCATCCCTGTGGAGGCTGCCACTGAGGGAGCTGATTAGTGCCAAACTCGATGGTGGTGGTGCTTGTGGCCCAAACACCTCTCCATCAGGAACCAACTTGTTTGGCATTGAGCTTTTAAACAGCCATCAGTCGCCTGCTGGTCTGTGGTGACACCAATGCCTTACCACTGAAAGACTTTGTATCCTGATACTCCCTGGCCCCTAAGCCATCTCGTCCTCACGGTAACCCCTAAATAGAATAGTCTCCAGTTCTCCCTCATATGTAGTTGCCCTTTGAGTGTTCTCAACTTCCCTAGGAGAAAAAGCCAGCTAATGTTGGTAAGGCAGTAATAGCAACAGAGGCCTCTGACCCAGAGTGGTCAGTAGCCCCATTGCTCCTTTTGGCTTCCTATCCCAAATTGCATATTAGTCTGCTGAGAGAGGGTCTGACGCAGCTTTCCTGACTCAACAAGTCCTATCCTTTCATATCCTAGTACCTGGTCAGCTAGCCCTGCCTCCTCAACTTAACCCCCACAAGACCCACCATGGTCAAAGTGCAGCCTGAGGCTAAGACAGAGCCTACAAAGCTCTGCCTCTTTAATTTGAAGGGACAGCCCAAGGAGACTCAGGGTCCCAGTGTGCAATGCTACCTCTTCTGAGTGAAGGTAGCTGGGATCTAGGTGGTGCATTGTGCAACAGGTTATAGTCTCTTGGGTGGGTCACCCCTCTGTTCCAAGGGAAGGTAGCTGTAGTTTGCTCCATTGTACACAAATTAAATATGACCTTTAGGCAGCTCGCAAGCCTTCTGGGGCCCAGAGCTAGGTAAAGTGGTCTGAAATTGGTTGTGCGCCCACAATGCAGACTTCCCCCATCACACATTCAATACCGATCACATTTTGCACTTGTGCTGGAATATGTATAAGTGGATAAGTACAAAAATGTGGGCTAGACAATGCAAGTGGGAGACCAACAGGTCATGTCAGACCTGCTAAGGGGTGAGGAATGGAAGGGGAAAGCCTGACTTTTCTACTTCAGCTTTCTCCTCCTCCTCTTGTTCAGCTGTAGCTACAGACTGAATGTCAGAAATAAATAAGGGTGTTGAACTATAACAAGGACCGTCTCTGTTCTTTGATCAGGTTTTACACGCTGTGGTGCCTTGTGGCTGGAAGGTAGAACTACTGCCTAACTGCTGCTGGCTGTGATACGTGGCCAGTGTTGCTTGCGCACATCCCTGAGGTGCTGGATACAGACCCAGAAGATGTAGTGCCACAAGGGGCAGCGTCTTGGCGCTGATGGACGGCAGGGACCCCCCACACACACACACTTGCCAGGGTCTGGTTGCTTTGTAGGAAAGACGATCTCTTTATAAAAGGTTTCCTAAAAGCCTACTGGGGAAGAGGGGACTTACTGCTATGTGTGCCCTAGGCGTCCTTCCTCGATGAGCCGGCTGTTCTACAGAGACCGGCTCCGTGACTGAGCACACCAGGCAGAATGGCTTCTGTCCTAGACAAGGGGTTTATTGTGGAGTCTGTGCAGGGGGAGCGCGCCCCTTGGTCTGGGAAGGGCAGTGTGGGCTGGCAGCCCTCAGGGTGCCTTGCTCCTACACGACCAGCAGCAGGCCTTCCTGTAGTACCAATGGGCGCACAGCTTCACCTTCAGCACCAGCCCGCAGTTGGCCGTCATTTTGTCGTCACAGCCTTCGTCTGGGAAGGGAAAGCAGCCACAGCCGGGGTTAAAACAAGGGCTTTGCCCCCCCCGCCCCATCCTGCGCTGCACCAGGCTGCTGCCCACAGCACTCCCGCCCCCTTACCTGGAGCCTCTGTGGGGCACACGTGGAGTTGACAAGGCTGCTTGGCGTCGGGTTTGGAAACCGGGTCACAGCCCTGCCCCAGGGCCTCTCCCTGGTAGCACTTCACCTCTCTGAGCCGCAGGCCGGCCCCACATGTCTTACTGCACTGTCGGCAGGGAGAGGGAGGAGAACAGGCTGTGAGGGTGGCACCTTCCTACCGACCCTCAAGCTCTCCGCTTGGCCCCCGAGGCAGGAGCTGTTCAGGGGGCGAGTGCCCACCTCACGCCCCAGCAAGGCTGCTGCGGTCCTGCACCTAAGGCCCCTGGGGGGGGAGTGGGAAACCACCCTTTGCTTTCTGCGTTTCCTACTGCCCATTACAGACAGTGCCCAAGACGCTAGCTCTCCCGCGTCGGGCTGGCTCCCCACATAATACCTAGCGACTCAGAGCCATCCCCCAGAGCGTTCCCGGTGCTGGGCATGGCTGCACAGCAGCTGAAGACCTGGCCCAGGGGCAAACAGTCGAAGCCTGTCAGCCCACCGAGCGCACAAAGGGCTGGCGAGGAGGGTAGCATTTATCGTTCGTAACAAATGAGGATGTCGCAGGGACAGGGGATGGGGCAACAGCCCCTTTCTCTGCACCGTAGGCAATGCATGCAAATCCACGCCAGGGCAGATAAAGCCTGAAACTGGGAACTAATGGCTCTTTTGTGGCCACTGGGTAAGAAGTGGGGTGGTTTCAATCTGACGGCATGGCAAAATACCTCCTTGCTAATCAGCCCCCTGTGGAACGGCTCAGGACCTGAGCGCCTGGCTCATCCCTGGAGGTGGGTCCTTCTGAGACAGGAGTGGGGGTACCTGTGTGAGCTGGGGGAGTGGCCAAAAAGGCGCCCCCCCCTACCCCCCCCGGGGCTGTCAGTCAGGCACCTGGTGCTCGTGCTAAATGTGCACAGCTTAAATTTAAGTGCAAGGCACGAAGCAAGTTGGTGTCTAGAGGGCAAAGCCGTGCAGTTGGCTGTATGGCTCATGGGCGCTAAGCTGGGGTGTGGCTTGCCTCAGCAAATATGGCCAGCCCGCAACATCCACCGCTAGCCCGTGGACGGAGCAGGTGTGGTGGGACCTTTCAGCCCCGGCTCTGCCACAGCACAAGAAAGCAGAAATCTCCCCAGGCGCCCTGGGCAGCTTAGCCTCTTGTCTGTAGCATCCTGAGGCATAGGCCTATTGCCCCTTCCCCTTGGCATTTTCCTCCCAGCGCTTTCACACCCGCCCCCCCCACCAAAACCGCTCACGCCTCCCTTACCTGAGACCAGGCGGTCGTGAACCACGTAGAGCAAGGCTGCTTGAAACAGGCTGCCTGTGCCTCAGGTTTCTGGGTGGCGTGGCAGCGTTTTTCCGGATACTCCCTGTATGCGCCGTTCTCCAGGCCCGCGCACAGCACGAGCCTGGTCTTCACCCCCCGGCCACAGCTGGCGTCACACTGGAAAAGTGCAAACAGGCCAGCTCAGGCATGGCTACTAAGCCTGCTGCCTTGCAGCCATGGGGCGCAGACGGGTAGCCGATTTGGCCTGCTCTCAGGTCTGCCCCTCTTGGGAAGGGTGGACGTCAAGGGCCCTGGAGCCAGGACACAGACGACTAGATGATCATATTGGTCCCTTCTGACCTATGAGTCTATGAGTCTATGAGTGCAAGGTATTAGTTGTGTGCCAAGGTTACTGCGCCTCCAGGTGCTGGCTAGGCTGTGGTGAGCGTGGCGCGACCCCCTGCACGAGTGCTTGGACCCAGCGCTGCTGCTGCTGCGGTTGAGGAACTGGGGGGGGGGTCGTTGTCATGCTGTGTGGCTGTTAACACTGTTTCTTTACGGGGCCGGCTCCACTAAGCATGCGGGGTGTGCGTCTCCCTGCACGTACATGTACTCGCGTTAGCACGCATCTGAGCTACCGTGGAGCCGTGGCAGGGCTGGCACAGGCAAGCTGCTCCCCCCCCCCCAATACACACCTATGGGGACCAGGTGGGTTTGTACTCAGGACAGCAAGCCCCTGCTGAGAGCGCCAGCCAGAATGTCTACGGGAGCCGGGCAGCACACCCAACGGCAGTGGGTGGCCTTAGCATTGATGGATGGAGCCATGTCAGATCGGGATCTTAAACATCTCAGTCTGGAGTCGTGACCAAGTTCAGACGCCCTGCTAGGGACCGAAGGCCCAAGGCAGGAGGCGTTGGCCCACGTGCCACGGTGGCGGCGTGTGACATGGAGCCCTACTGACGTCTCGCTGCACGCTTTAGCGTGTAAGCCATCACTTACATGGTCTGTCATGCAGTAGCAAGCAGCCAGCTCTGGTGTGTGTGCACGGCTGCATCTGCCAGCATGCGTGCGGCAGCTAATCTTTTCCCACCCTCCCCCACCCCACACTACGCTGAGCCAGCACAGCCCGGGGCAGGGAGCTGGCGTCTATTCCATCTCAATCACCCGCCCGCTAGACACGCTCACCCCGTCCTGCTCGGCCTGGCAGGAGGAGAACGGCACAGCTTGCCTTGTGGCGCTCAGGCTGAGCTGACAGGGGCTGGCACGTGGAGAACCAGATCGTGGAAACTGTGCTGCAGTTTGGGGGGGGGGGAAACATATTGCCCAGCAGGCGAAGGTGGGGAGGGCTTAATGGCCTGCCATGGGCCTGGGGACAGAAAGCCCTATCTAATTACACCCATCCTGGGTCTTGACATGCTTCTAGCTGTGGTGAATAACAAGGAAGAGGAGCTGGGGTTAAGCACGGCTGCTCAGCCACAGGGTCGGAGCGAATGCACGGCGGCAGCACAGAGCCGCAACTGGGACCAGGGTGGGGCCTGGCTGGCGGCGACCATTTTGGAAAAAAAATCGTATTTCTGGCACGTTAGTACTGCTCTGTCACTGGCAGCTGCTGTGGTCTAAGGAAATGGGTGCCAGCCTGGGGTGCGGTAACCCCTGGGGGAACCAAAGATTACAGGGGGCCCGTGAGGCTTCAGTAACATTGAGGTCATTTAGCGCCCCAGGCCAGCAAGCCCTGTGCCAGCCGGAGCAGAGGAGCACCCCTTCCCCCCGAGGGAGCACCAGCCCAGAGCGTTGCGCTGTTCAGGGTGGAAGAGCAGCGCAGCCAGCGTGGAGGCATAGCCTCCCAAGCCCCATGCCAGCGAGAGCGGAGGAGCAGCGCCCCCCCAAGACGGCTGGGCACGTGGCAGGAACGGAGCAGCCCTGGCCAGCGCCCCCGCCTCCATTACCCTCAGTCCATGAGGGATGGGAAGATGTGGGGGCAGGGAAGGCTTAGCGTCTGACACAGGGACACTTACCTGACTCTGTCCTTTAGTGGTATTGCTATAACCCCGCTGCGTGCAGAGGCTGTGTGTGTTTATGGCCAGGGCTGGAGGGTGGGCTGGGTGGGCGCATGGTTTGCCTGGAGTTAACTAGTGGGGCTTTCACAGACAAAGGTTGGGAACCGCTGACCTAGACAGGCCTGGAAGAGGGAGGGTGGCTGGACACGCTGAGCCATGGGAGCCAGGACATAGTGGGCGGAACAGAGTGGCGGGAACCCCCTCTGCTGTGTAGTGACCCTGTTCCTAGGTCCAGATTGCCCCATTCCCCTCGAGCGCAGCCATACCCAACTCAACCCCACAGTGCCTGCAGCCGGCGCCATGGGGCCAGGCCGTCCCCGGCTCACCCTTCACCTCAGGTGGAAGCAGGGGAGGTGGAGGCCGATGCAGCTCGTCTGGTCCTGGGGCCAAGGGATGCTCACAACGGCTCGGCGAGCCCTGCAGGAGAGGCATGCTGCGCGGGACCTTGATGGCCTTGATTTCCGCCAGCTCGCAGGCCCTGGGGGTTGGCTGGGGCCCCTCTGTGGTGCTGGAGCAGCCCGAGGCAGCCTGCCAGCGCCCTCTGGGCTCACGCACAGAACTGAACTCAGGGGCCTTGTTATTTGGTGGGCATTTGCGAGGGGAAGGGGCTGGCCGGCCCGTGGGTTTGCCAGCCCAGCTCGGGCTGGCTTCACTCTAGCAGGCTGCTCAATACCCCACAGCCATCACCCCCCTCCAAGCGCCAAGGGGCCGTGCTATGGCAGGCCGCCCCAGAGGCCTCGGGGCAGGCGGGACACGGAGGTCTGCCCCGCCCCCAGAGCCTAACGCTGTGTCCCCCCAGAGCAGGACCCTCCCACTCCTCCCCAGGGAGAGGAACGTCGCCCTGGCTTCTGGGCTTCCCCAGAGCTTCTGCTTTGATCCTTCCCAGGCCCCTCCAAAGGGCCTCACTGCCTTATCCCAGCCCCTCGGGGCTGACAAGCAGCCCCCTCGTGCTTGTGGCAAGGCCCCCGGGCCCCTTCCCTGGAGACAGCCCCCCAGACAGCAGGCGGCTTGAAGTGCGGCCTCTCCAGGCTTACCTCGTCCCATTCCTGCTCCACCCAGTGAGCAGGGCAGTTCTTGTCCCCGCAGGGGTGGACGGCCAGAGGCTTGACGGCCGGGTCGCACTGGGAGTCCGAGATCACCTTCCCCTCCAGGTTGTGGCACGTGACGAAGCGGCTCATCCGCCCCTGGCCGCACCGACCTGAGCACTTGGGGAAATAAAGGGCATGGAAACGTATCAGCCACCGAGCAGCTTTGGAGGGGAGGCAGCGTGTCAGGTGGGCAGAGCGTGGGAGACAGGGAGCCCTGCTCCTAGCTCTGCTGCTGACGCCCCGTGGCTAAGTCACTCTAAGCCCTGGGCCCTGGCCCAGCCCCCTTGGCTCAGGGGGCGCAGCCGCTTCCTGGCTAATCCCGGGTTTTCGGACCCTCCCAACTTTTGAGCTGACCTTTGCCAGGCTCAGTCTGTGCCTGGAGGTGAATGTTTGTGAACCGTCGGGGCAAAAACAATTCAGCCCTTTTTTTGTCTATCAGGAGTAGGTGAAAACTCTCTGCGTGGGAGAGAATCCCATAATCCGCTCTAGGGGGAGGAATTCCAGTCCCGTAATGTGCTGGGGGGTTCTGGTCTCACAATCGACTAACGGAGGGCAGAGGGGTATTCCATCTCCACATCTATTCAGTCCCGGGCTACTAGATTTCTTCACCCAGCCCTCCAGTCCTGAGGAGGCCGGGGGAAGAGGAAAAGCACTCCGCGTGGACTCACCGGTCCCCAGTCAGAGGCAATCCAGCGCCGGTCACAGGGGGGGCCTGTGCACACCTTCTCGTTGGCAGGCTTCATGGCCTCACTGCAGAGGTCTGGCTCTGCTGAGCAGCGTACCTCCCTCTTCATCATCCCCTGAGCGCCGCACCGAGCGGAGCACTGGAACACAGAGACCAGGCGAGGTGTCAGGACGGGGACAAGCCACTTCAACCAAATGCTCACAAGTTTTGGGGGCCCAGCATGAGTCCCTCGGGGCCTGATTTTTCAGAGCCGCTGCGCGCACTCAGCTCCCACCAACAAGCCAGACTTGGGGGGGGCCCTGGCCCGCTGAGTTGGCCACCCAAAAGTCAATGGCCTCTTCTGAAAACGTGGGCCTTTGTGTCTCAGTCCTGCAGTTTCCTGAGCTGGAAAATGGGCGGCTAGGCACCGTCTTGCAGGGGTGCTCTGCCGCTAAGCTCCCGGAGATCCTGATGGGGCGATGCTACAAACATTCAAAGTGTTACACAAAATAGCAAAGGGGGCAGCTGACTCCAGTCCCCTGGCCTGGGTTAGAATGTGTAAAAGCTGGGCAAGAACACTGCTAGCTTCCCCGTGATGCCTAACGAGCCTGCCTCAATCACTCGGACACATCCTCAGCACTACAGGCAGGAATGAGTCCACTTGCTGAGGGCTGTTCTCCTCTGGTCATGGGCCACTCCCTGGTTATACCCTGACATGGGGGGTGGGCCACTGCACTCCGTACCTCCGACCACTCGGAGAGCTCCCACTGGGGCCCACACGCCTTGTTCTGGCACACTTTCCTCTCCATAGGCCTGGCCAGCCCAGCGGACTCACACAGCTCATTGTACACGGAGCTGTCAAAGCCCGGGGCCAGCATCTTCCAACAGCGCACGGTCCGATAATGGGAGCCCTCTCCGCAGGTCCTGGAGCACTCACTCCAACGGCTGGTCTCCCACCTGCAGGCGGGTTTGAAAGGGGAAAGAAGACAAAGCACAGCTCAGAACAAGCATCCTGAGGCCACGGAGGGCAGAGAAGAGGGGATCTGAAACCGGTCATTGGCGGGGTTCCTGGGTGCATGGGAATTCCCGGTGTCTCTAATCAAAGGGAAGGCTCTATGGGTCACTGACCGTCCTGTAATTAACTAGACGTTCCTCATCAATCTCCCAGCGGCAGCACCGAGGCCTGATTGCACATGGGCCTTAAAAACTACACACCATGCCCCCTTCCCAAGCATAAGGGGGGTTAACCCCTCTATCCTGCCGAGTTCAAGTGCCCTGCTGCAACTGCCTAGCCTAACTGAGGCCTTTCAACTCGGGACACTATCCTCCTGTGCTCTCTGCCTTACACAGGGTTTCTGTGTGCTGCCCCAGGGTGGCCACCTTCCACTGCGGAGGTTGCCACATATTGCTGTGAGCAACATGAGACCCGTATGCCGAGGGCTGGGTGGTCACAGTGTTTGTCTGAGCCAGCGGGAGAGGAAGGGCCTTTCTCCCTGGCTCAGACTGCGACTGACTCTAGTGGGGAACGCAGGGGCTACTTAGCCACTGTAAACAACTGGGTGGGGGCAGGTGGAGAAGCATGGGAGGGTGGGAGGAGCCCTGACCAGCCAGAGTAAGTGGATGTGTGCCCTGGGGCAATGAGCTGCTGCATGGAAAGGGTGGAGTAATTTATTCCCCCATCTGAGTACGGTGGGAAAGGGGCAGGGAGGCAGCGCTCATTCTCTGGGGTCCCTGGGGCCATGCAGCTGTAGGCCACCCTTCCTCTGAGCGGGTTGTTCAATTCCTCGCTCCTGCCCCTGACTGGTAAATTACATGTTATGCTTCTGGCCCTGCCAAGGAGCGGCAATGTCCTGGGGGGGGGCCAGGGGAGGGGGTTATCCTGACCCACCCGACCTGCTAGGGCAGCTTTAAATAGATGTTGGCGGTTCTTCCAGGCTGCTATAAAGCAATGACACCCAGCCCAGCAAGCCGCGTGGATGGCAAACCCATGGCCGAAGCATCTCCAGGGTCGCTTCTTGCTCTGCTGCATTAATATCGCCACCAGAAAATGACAGACTAGGGCAGTTTCCCCCCACCCCTCCTTCGAATCCTCTGCATTGTGGGTGCGAAGTGACAACCGCTCTGGTGTGGGATCAGTCAGGTGGGATTTCTGTGGCCTGCATCTCCACCCCGCGCCCGACATAGGCCCCAGCTGGCGTGGAGCTAGCAGGCGTGTAAATAGCAGGGTAGCGTGGGGAGCGGCAGAGGCATGGCTGAGCTGTGCTGAGCACGAGCCCACATGAAACCACTGGGTAGGCCCTGGGTGCCTCCCCTGTGCACGAGTCAGGCAATCACACGCTAGCTCACAGGTTCTCCTGCTCCGCTGCTCACGGGCGTCCCGTGCATTATTCTGCCTGCGCGTCCATGTCCCGGGTCCCGCCCAGCTCGGTTTGCTGCCGTGCATGTCTGTCTGCGGCTGGATCCTGAGCTGACTGGGAGCCTTTGTGAGAGAGGGGCTCAGGGTTTGAACAGCTTCGCTCACCTGGGCGGGCAGTCTCTCCCTGTGCAGAACTCGTGAGTGGGCTCTGGGCGGGTCAGGGCATCGCAGTACGCCTCCTCCACTTCCACGCCGTCGTACCGGACACACATGGCATAGGAGGTGCTGAGGCCTGCTGGGCACCAGGGGTCTCTTAGCCATGAGCCATCAGTGCCTGCTAGCCGACAAAGCACTGCTCTCTCCATTAGTACATGGTCCCTACTGAATCGGAGACGCTAGTGCCATGATAAAAATCCAACTATTCGACTGGATCCCTATCCAGAAGAGAACTCCCAAGGTCAAGCCACATGTGATGAAGCTGCCAGGTCAGTCGAGACCAGAACTGGACACTCGACAGCACCGTTTACTGGGGCCCAAGACAGCCAGATGCTACTGATGGGTTGCTCCCCCCCACACCGCTTCCCAGGTCCTTTACTCCTCGTCTCACTTCATTCAGGCAAAAGGATGCTGAAACTTCAGTAAAGCGCCCATCCCCCTGAAGTCTCGACCCTCACTCTGACACTGCTCTCCAGGAGCCTCAGCTGGAGGAAGAAGTCCTCTGCAGGCTAACAGGTCTTGAATGTACCAGCAGCCTTCCCCCACCAAATCTACGTCAGCCCCTCCAGTCATCCCACCAGCATGAAGCCAGCGGCAAAGACTTGGAGCCCAGCTTGGAGCAATTCACATCAAGGGATTTCACCAAGTGTGAACCTACCGTTCAGCAGGGCTCAGGTTCTTCTCACGGGCTTATTACAAGTGTTAAAAGGCTCAGCCCAAGCCCAGAAACGTGCCCTCATCTCCCAGTTAGGGTAATCACATAGATCCTCACCGAATGACATGGAGCCTGTGACCCTGAAGATCACATATACACGCCCAGGTTCTTCCCCTGCAGCGCTCTCACCCGTATCTGTGGCTGGGGCAGCAGCCTTTGCCTGTGTGTAAACGATAACCCTTGTTTGCGGTGCAGCCGGATCCTTTATACCATCCTCCGTTGGCATTTGAAGAGGATTTAGTGCTGGTGAAAAAGCACTTGCCAGCCCTCGAGAACGGGTCCGTCTCTTGAGCCCCGGCTGAAGGACAGCACAGACAGCAGCAGTGCAAGCTTTCACCGCCCTGCCCTAGCCATGTGCCTCAACCCTGACCCAGACAGCAGAAGGGTATCTTACTCACCATTCCTAGTGGCTGAGATCCCCCACGGGGTGTGGACTTGTGCCAACAGGTGTGGGGACACTTCTCCACTAGGAACTGGCCTGAAAACACCAAGCTATTTCACAGGGGCCTTCTTGAAGGTAACAGCTTTTGGTTGCTGGGCTGGACTTTACATGGGGACCTTCAGGACGGGTACTATATTTCACTCCCAGTCCTGCAAAGCCATTCAGTCTCCTAGATCAAACCTACCTGACGTGCATGTGGAGCTGCAGGGAGCATAGGCAGAGACTTTCCACCGGTACATGTCAGCCAGGCTGATGTCATCATGGCCCAGGGAGCTCACATCGAATTCATTGCTGCAGAGAGAAGAGCGGGCATGAGCTTACTTCTGGTTGCAACAAGTGAAAGAACTACGGGGGAATAATGAAAGCCTTCCTCGGGTACTCCAAGGGCTGGAGAGGGACCCCGGTGACTCTGGCTCTCTTGTGCACTGCTCCCGTCCCAGGCTCGCGTGTATCAGCATGAGAAGATCTCCTATGCCGGAGAGATCCTGTTAGCAAGTGGAGCTCCGATCACACCCAGGGGTTCAATGGGTCATTTGCAGGGGTCTGGACAGCCATCGGTTCAATATTCCTCCACTAGGGGAGCAAGCACATGATTTTTATCCTTGAAGTGAATTCTGACTTCTTAGGAGGACTCACAGAACATAACTGGGGCCCTAGTGTTAAATATACTTGCGTTCATCTCCCTGATGGTGCCAATGGAGGGGGAAAGCTTATCCAAATCCTGTTTAAAAGACTGACGTAGGAGGTGACCAGGCCCTTTTGAAGGAGCAGAGGCACCGTGGAACGTGTTCTGGGTATTTTAGATCGATGGACGCAGGCTGCTGGCTTTGTCCTGCCTCCCTCATCACCATTGGTGAGGCAGCCACCATAACAACATAGGAGTGGGAGAGGGGACACCCAAGAGGTGAACTCTGAGGCTACCATGGGAATGAGATGATCAGATCTCCCAGGATGAACAACACCCCGTCTTCCCTCAGGAACCTGGCAGCATCTCACCTTTCAGGGCCAGGGGCTTGAAGGGATTCTGCCTGGTGGCTATTCCCTAGGCCGACGCGGAAGCCCGGCAGGGGGCTCTGCACATTTGCAGCCACACTGTAGTTAGCTGTCTTCTCCCGGCTCTCCGCAGAAGCCTCTGCCTTTGGGCTGTCCAGCAAGTTCTTAACGGCAGACCCTGTGTGCAGCCCTTCTGGCCATCTAGCTGCCAGCTCGCTCCAGAGCCCCGCAGTTGAGTTCTTCCAGCCCAGCTTGGCGGCCAGGTGCTGCCGTTCCCTGCAAAAGGCAGCGTTTTGTGGGCCCCGGTGACACAATCTCCTGAAGAGATGGAGCCTGGATGCCCCGATCCCACTGCTCTCCGGCAGCTCGGGCCTCATCACGCTGTAGGGCATGGCTGTGCTGGTGGAAATCTGATATAAGCTGGGGGCTAAAGGAAAAGGCAGGGGCGTTAATGAGCCCATCGAGGCTAAAGTAACTGCCCTCCCCCACCCCTCTGCCCAGATGGTAGAGCACCCACTGGCTTTGATGAGAGCAGCGCTGGCCAATGCTGAGTGCGTCTGAAAGTCCAGCCCTTAACGAGCACCTCCGTTACCCAACCAACCACCTGGTAGCCAAGAAAACACACCAACCCAAATCAGTTTCTTCACCTACTGCTGCCACTTCCTCCTCCTCTCTGTTTGCATGGTAGATTTGTCTGAGCTGGAAGCCAAACTTCTTTTCCTCCTCTGCCCTCTGTTCCCAGCCCCAGTCCCCAGCCCGAGAGGTGACGTTGCTCTGGAAGAAGTCCTGGCTGTCGAAGCTCAGGTCTGCGTGCTCTTCTCCGGGTGGGAATCGGTCGCTGACATCATCCGGGGAGAGGGAGAGCCAGGTGGCATTGAAACCAGGCGCAGTCCCGGAGTCTGCTGAAACTGGGGCTGAATGTTTGGGCCTGGCGTCTGGGAGATGAAGGTAGAGAGGTGCCTGTAGGGCCGGGGGAGCTGTTTGGAGAGCTGGCGAGGGTACATGGGGCACCGTGTAGTCATACGTTATATGGGCCATTTTCCCATTGAAGTTATAGTACTGGGGAGAGAACAAAAACCCTTTCAGCTCCTTTGCATGGATCATGTCTATTGACTCAGAAACTTATCTGAGCCACACCCTGAAACCGGACACGGAGAGTAACTGCTTTGTGGTGACCAAAGAGGAGATGGGGTACCAGCATGGAGCCTCCCCAGGAATGGTCTCTCCCAGAAAGCATCACTGAAAATTCCCTTGCCTGAAGGACACCTGCGGTCTCAGGGCTCAGAAAGGAGACAAGCAGGGAAGCTCCCTGATCTTTAGCGTCTTACGTACCATGGCATTCAGAGACTGACTGGTCGGCCCCTGGGCCATGATGTACTCCAGGCCACCGGAGTGCAGGCTCGAAGGGCGGCGGTACTTGAAGACTGTGCCAGCCACTCGGAAGTTCCGGGGATTGTCAATGGCCGAGTTCCCGTTGAAGAAGAAGTGCCCAGCTGCATCTGTCAGTGCTGCAAACGGAGGAGATGGACAGGAGACTTAACTCCAAGCATACTTCCAGGAAGAGATGCCCACAGCAGCCCATGCAACCAGCCTGGATTTACAGTCAGGGCAGTACACAGCTGCCCCTAGGGAACAGAGAAGGGAGATGGCTACCCTTGTGCTGTTTACGGCGGCAACTCTCTCTCTGCTGTAAGTTGCACAGGATTTGCCATATCAGATCAGCCAGGCAGTGGCCAACAGCTAATGCTGTAGAGGAAGCTAGAGGCAAAAAGATACAAATAAAATTGCTCACTTGGCCATTTGTATGTGGCGGTGGCTGGAGGCTTCTAAATTTCCTTCCTGACCCTTGCTGCATTAGATCCGGTAGCCCTTATTTTGACCTCTATCCCTACCAGGGAACTGCCCCCTCGCTACCCACGAGACTTGTATGGAGAAGTGCACCATTGCCAAGGAAAATCACCAAGGGGGAAACGTTGTCTTGGGCTTTGTGTGTCTGTGCCCTGAGGCACCAAGTCGGGGGTGACCTGTGCTCATGTTGCAATGTTTCACATTTCTAGTCCAGATCCCTTAAATCACAGTCATGTGTGAAGTAGGGGGAGCAGGGAGTTGGACTAGATACCTCCTGGGGTCCCTTCCGCCCCTAATCTTCTATGATCCTATGATTCTAACATGCAACGTTAAAGAAAAATTGGGGGTTCAATGGCACGGCAATACAGGTAGAGAAATCTCACCTCCAGAGTCTTAGATTCAAATCCATTTTAGCTCAAAAACAGGGAGAGACCCAAGAGTCTGACCCCTGGCTTTCTAATCTCCCCACCGCCCTCAAATTCAGCGTTGCTTGGAGCCAATGTTTTAGCACGAGTCTGTCTTTAGTCAAGTGAATTACAATGGAGGTAGGGTTGGTTGGATTATCTGTGGTCCCCTAATGGCCTCACTCCAGCTAGCTCTCTCAGCCCTTTGCTTTCTGAAAGCACCAAGCATAACCATCAGCTGCTATCCAGGAAAGATCTACCACAAAGGAGCGTGTGACACCTCAGTGGGATGGATGGTTCCAGGGGAGAGAGGCTCACAGATGATCTTGTCTGTCCTTTATTTCCTCACGCCTGTATTCTCACCTCCTAAAGAAACACCTGCCGGAGTACAGGTATCCCCTAAGGGGCACGGGGGGTGGTGGCCTCTAGTAGCATCCCTTGTTGCAGCCAGGGGGACTGCAGGGAAGTCAGGTGGAGACCGTGAGAATCCTGGTTCATCACCCAATGTGCCGGCCCCTCCCTGCTGCTCCCCACAACCCTGAAAGAGGCTCACTCGGGAGCTGCGCTGAAATTGGCTCCCCAGCCATTGCCTGTGGGTCAGGGACTGCAGGGCAGGAGTTAACGCAGCAAGGAGCTTTGGATTCTTGTTTCCAGATCTGATTCCAATTTCTGATGTCTAAACAGGCTCAAATTCACTTCAAGCTGCTCCCCACCGTCTTCCCTGCTCTGGTTTGACTTTACCCACTCCAGCCTGGCGGCGGTCAAGCACAAGACCTCCTGCACGCGCCCCCCTGAGCATTTGCTCCTACCTTCCTTTGCTGTCGGGGGCCTAGCCTCTCTGCACCATTCCCAGGAGCACAGCCCTTGCCCCGACTTCTGGGCGTGGTGACATGATATCCCTGGCGTGTTTCGCTGCGGCTTACCCAGAATATTCTCCGTTTTCCGACGCTCGATGATGAGAATGTCTGTGGCACCGGCAGGGATGTTGGTGATGAACACGTAGCCTGGGGAGTGGGAACAGAAGAAAGGGTTGGGAAACTCAGGATGGGAAAGAGACATAGGCTGATCCAACCTCAGCAGGCAGTGAGGGGAATTGCACTGTTGTCAATGCTCATGATTTTGTCATGAGTCCAGGGCCCACACATGGGGGGGGGGAAGGGTACACTTTACAGGGGCCCGGAGGCCCTGGGGGCACGGCCCAGGCTGCAACCCCCATTACCATGAGGAAAAAATGGAGGCTAAATTGTAGATCATGCCTGAGGACACTTATAGAAACTTATTTCCCTGTATCTATCGTCCAGATCTTGTGAGATTTGCAAATCTTGGAGCTTTGTAACACCGGGTGGGGGGTGGGGGGGTGTTACAAGTTTGCACTGGGCCCCAAAAAATTAGGCTTGGGTCCTGCATGAGTCTCATGATGATTGTTCTCATTAAAGCCCCAGCTTCTGCAGTCATGTGGCTACGTGATGATTTCAGCCTTCGTTCTTCAAGAAAAAGTAAGTTTCTAGCCCTTGTGGCTGTGGTGAAAGCTTCAAAATGTGCCCCCTAAAGGCTCACCAACGAGAAGGCAAATAAAAAGCCCACCAAATCTAGTATTTTTACCTAAGCTCATGATTTTAAAGCCCATTTCTGGTGAGCCTGACAAATGATTTTGGAATATTTGTTGGCACTATTGGGATTGGCTGATGGGCTTTTGCTTTGTTACAACGGAGTAGACAGAGGCAGCGTATTGGCTCTGTGTGCATGCGGGGGGGCGGGGGGGGATGGGAGGGGGGTGTTCTGCAGTGCCAGAATTACCCTTTTAGCTCAAGAGGCCTGTATTTTTTGGAGTTCCTTGAGGAAGAGAGGTCTTGTCCCAGCTCCCCTTTGTGCGTGTTTGTTTGCAGTCAAGGATTCTTTTTTTTTTTAATCACTGCCGGGTCTGTTGAGTTTGAGCTGCTACAAGCTTCAGGGGTACCTCTGACTTCTGAGTCAAACTTGGGGGGAGGAAGAAGGTATCAGCTTTTGGTGCATGAGGACATGATGCAACCCTCTAGAGTCGAGAGCACAAAAAGAGAAAGGACCGATGACTGCCCGAGGCTGGAGCTGAACTAGCAACCTGGAGGTCAAAGGCTGCCGATCTCATCACCAACGCCTTCAACTTGATCATTTCCCCTTGAAAGAGAGTGAAAGGCAGGGGAAAACAGCCAGCAAGCGCAGAAGCCAATGTGGTAATGCTGGATAAAGGAGGCCTGGAAGGTTTTGGTCAGATTGTGTTTGACATTAGAAATGTGGGCCCTGCCCTGCAAAACTCTATGGTAACTCTCAATGGAGACCTCATGAAATAACGGTATCACAAGAGACAAAAGCTTGTTTAATTTTCACTACCTGGCAGCAGCAGCAGCTTTGCTACTGCCATCTAAATAGTCATAACAGCAGCAAAGAAAAGATGACCAATTGTGTGAGGAAGAGCGTTTTAGTCACATGGTTTGACCCTTTTTTTGGTTTATCGTTAACACTTTTTAAACTCAGGTGATTTGTTAAAAATCCAACTGCACCCACCTTACCCCATAGAGACAATGGATTTATGGCTTATTGTAACAATCTATAACCCACTAACAACCCCTCCTCCCCCCAGTTGCTTTCCTCACCTCACCCACCCCCTTCCTTTCCTCCCTGTGACTGGAGAGGTGTTCCCAGGCCACTTCACCTTGAATGGCCTCTTGAGATATGCTAACTATTTATGCTAAGCAATTGGTTCCACCTTCTGTTTAGCTGCCATGCTCTGATTAGGGCTATGTCTATACTACCACTTATGTGGGTATAATTTGTCACTCAGGAGTGTGACTAAACCACTCATCCGAGCGACGTAAGTGACACCGGCATAAGCGCCTGTCTGGACAATGCTATGTTGGCAAGAGCTTCTCCCTCTGACATAGCTACTGCTGCTCGTCAGGAGAGGATTAAGTCTGTCGATGGGAGAGCTCTCCCCCAGCTGAGGTCAGTCCTGCTTTAAGCAGGGGGTGGGACTAGATGATCTCCTGAGGTCCCTTCCAACTCTTCTATGGTCTATGAATGTGTGAGAGACCACAGTAAATATTTGAGTCCCCAAGAACCTTCCAGCAAAATCAGTAAGGACCAGATATGACAATCCTGATTTTAAAAAACAAAAAGCCAAACAAACCCAGAAGGTAAAACTTATTTTTGAAAACTGTTTCAGGCCGTCTTTATCCATCCTAAAGCAGCAAAAACAGGCACAAACCCAATCCTCTGCAGGTCGCTTTTAAAAGCAATGACGTGCATTTTGGAGTGGGCGTTTATTCATAGCTGGCAGTTGCTCCTGGAAAAGGAAAACCAACCAACAAACAAAGAAATCCTCCCTGTTCAACTTTTTCCTCTTCCCTTAGAAAAGGAGAACCACCTGCCAGAGCTGTGAAGTGTGGTGAGGGCGGTTACAACAGGGCTGTCTCCAGTAGGGGGCGGTGCAGTTTAGTTCAATTACCATAAAGTAGAGTGAGTAGGCGTCCCAGAATCTCCTACAACCAATATTCTCTGGGTATCAGTACATCACAGTGCTGCTCTACAATCCCGTGGGAATATGGAGAGGGGTATTTGTGAGGGGAGTTGCAGGGCCTGAAGGCGGACCGCCGTAACTCAGCAAAGTTTCAGAGAACACTTACCCTCTCTGCAGCCTACAGGCCTGGAAGAGCACAGGAGAATGATTGCTGTCACCCAAAACAGCAGCAGACATTTGCAAATGTCCCGGCCCACCTCATACAAGAGGAAAATTCAAGCGCAAAATCAACTCAGAGCAGAGATAAAAGAAGGTGCATTGAACTCCTCACATCATCTGGCCTGGGCAAGACACAAAGAGGTTCCCCAGCTGTTTCGCATCATAAAGAGATGGAGGAAAACCTCAGCAGCTTACCATACAGCGAGCCAGACTCATTTCCTCTGGTGATTAAGCTGAACAGACAAAATACCATCATTTTGGTTTAGCAAGGAAAGAAAGGCAAGGTATTATTCAGCTCTTTCAGCTGGGATGTGGAGACTCTGCCCGAGGTGGCAGTAGGAGTTAGCGAGAAGCAACGTCGGAAATCATTTGATGGGCATCACTGAACAGGGTGTACCTAACTGTGAGATCCCCTTTCGGAAGCTGCCTGAGACCCGGTAGCAAGTGCTGCCATCCCCTCCGCACACCCTGCATCTGTCCATCGTCTGGGATGAGTAGAGGCTCCCATCGCACCCAATCGGCTGCAAGGAATACAAAAGAAAAGATGACGTTTCCAGAGAGCAAAAACCTAACTCAAGTCCATGGCTGCACATAATGACTTCCCCAGGCCAAACCCGGCTGCTCCATTCCACACAGGCGTTAGGGTGACATTTACAAAACACTATACTCGCTGTCGGTTTCACTCCACGGTCTGTACTCCTGGTGCTCGACAGCCATGATTTAAAACCAGGCCTTCAGCCTCCGGGTAATTGGCCCTGCCGACCAGCGCCTCACCTCACACTTGCCATTGATGCAGACCCCCTGGAATGTCCTGTCTTTACAGGATGTGCCGTCCTGTGCTCGGACCATCAGCTGTCTCTCTCCGCTCCTGGTGGTGCACTGGAGGTCACAGGGCTTGTTGGAGATGCTGGTGTAATCATCTAACGGGAGAGAGGTGAGATGGCACTGGGCAGAGCAGAGGGGCACAGGATGGCCCCAGGACTGACATGGCGCTTCTCCTCTAGGTCACTGGTTTACAGCTACTCTGGCTAGTATCAACTGAGTGTCACCCCTGTGTAGAGGCCATTTGGTGGCTTAGGTGAAATGATTTGGTGGGCTCTCTCCACTGCTGGAAGCGGACTGGGGGCCAGCTTCTAAAGCCCACCGCTACAACCCGCAGCGGTGTAGGCCAAATCAGCTGGCTGAGTGGGTGTGGGAGACTGAACTCCCTTCTCTGCTCACGGCCAAGGTGGAAGTTTGCGCTGTTGCCGGGCCTGTTATACGAGTTCTGTGAAGATGTGGAGAGCTCCAGGGCTCGATTCAGCAGTTTTCACCCCCAGCATTTTCAAACTCGGGTATCTGGAGTTAAGCACTGAGACCCCACTGGAGACACCCTGAAAAGGGACCAGATTTTCAGAAGGTGCTGAGCATCCACCATCTGAAAATCAGGCCCCTTTAGGATGTCTCCAGTTGGGCACCTGAAAATGGAGGCACCCCAGACCTAGGGTTACCACCTGGCCCGTATTTGTCCAGTCTGGTCGGTTTTTTTATGGAGCTGCCAGAAAAATAATTTAATCTGCCCAGGTTTTTTTATGTGGGTCTAAAGATTCGCGGTAGCATCGTGATACACTGGGAGCACTGATGTTTAAAGTGTCTGTGTCCAGTTCCAGATGCTGCAGCGTGCCCACTTCCGCAGCTGAAATGATAACTGATCAAAACCATTGGCAATACAGCAGTTATCTGCCCACCAACAGGCAGGTGCCTTGCGGCGTGTGCAAGAGAGGGTTTGAATCGTGCGAGAGCAAGGCGATACTGTCAGTCGTATCTCTGTGTTATCTCTGGAGACACTCTGTGTGGCTGCTGAAGGAGGGGTTGTGGAGTTGCCTTGTGGTTGGGGGCTTGGGTTGCGGCGGGTTTACATTGGGGAGCGGGGGAGTCGGTGCTGTTTTTCTTGCATTTCAAACGTGATAAGCCTACCAAAATCACGAGCTGATTTGAAAATCTTGGCTCTGCATCTGTAGCTAGCCAGCAGCCAGAGCAGGAGATGCTCTGAACTAGACGTAGGGAAGCCAAAGAGAGCACAGGGGCAAGAGAAATGCCTGCACCCCGGAGAACAGGCAGCTGCCAAGCAGGGGAATTTCTTCAGAGGGAGTAAAGGGAGACACCCTGTAGTGTGGTGGAATGGCCTCCTTTCAGCACAGAAGGGGGTAATTCCTCCTGGTGGGTGCCCTGAGGAAGTGCTGGGGCAGGGCAGGAGGGATAAAAACAGGGCCCTGCCGCTCAGTTGGGCCTGGACTAGGGAAGGATGCAGATGTCCCACCAGGGAGCTGAGTCTGCGACCTGCAGCAGGGAGAAAAGGCAGCCCTCTGCCCCCGGAGCCAGCGGAGAGAATGGAGGAAGAGACACCTGAGTGTGAGAGGGAGAGCCCGAGCCCAGTGGCAATGGACCAGCGCCTCCAGGCGCTGGTAGGAAGCAGCCCTGGGAAGCAAGAGTTGGTCCTGTTGTGCTGGACCTGTGGCACGGTGGCGACCACATTTCCCCGCCGATCCTGTGGCGGGATTGGCTGTCACTGCTAGGGCCCTGGGCTGGGACCCATGGAGTAGGGTGGGCCAGGGTCTCTACCTCCAGCCATACCCCGTCCCCTGACGTGGAAACTGACGCCCCCTAACCTTTAGGCTGGAAACATGGAGTGTCTGTTTGCCCAGCCTTCAACCAAGTGGCTGGAGCTCACGAGTGTGTAAGTGCTCAGCCCTTAGCTGAGAAGGCCGGAGCCATAGACTAGTCCTGTTCACTTCAGCCACGAGGCGGGAGCCCCAGCCAGTTTCAGTGCTTAGCTCCCTTTCTATGAGGCCTGAGAAAGAGACTGCCTGCGAACTGGCTGAGCCCTCACCCAGCAGGCTGAACAAGTGTGCAGTCACATCACCACGAGCCAGGCTGCCGACCACTTCACCCGGCGGGCCTACCAATCCCCCACTGCTGCCACCGGGGGCAGCCTGGCCTGGAGATGTGGGAAGCTTACGCCCCCCCCAAACCAGGAGGCAACTCTTCCTCTCCTACCCCCACCATTGACAAAGTTTCCCCAGCTATTTCTCCTCCCCCATCCCTCATGCTAAGTTAGTCAGCTGTGGGCAAACCTGGGTAGAGAGGCATCCAGTGGTAATAGCGTTTTCCAAAGTCCTTGGCGTTAAAAGTGGCGCACTGCTGTTGTTTGAAGCTGGCCGCGTTGGCTGGGCAAGGCTGCAGGGAAAGTAAAGCTAACATTATTCTCCTAGATCAAAACCAGCCCACTATGGGAAGGGAAAACCTCCAAGGGATCCAAACTCCTCTCTCGTCCCAGAGCGTGTGACCTCTTCTGTCGAGGGTTAGGGCCCATTGGTAGAGCAATGCAAAAAAGCCCCGCATGAAGTTAGTACAGTCTTTAGGCCCTTCTCATCTCAAAGCTTTGGGCAGAAACTTGGGTGGCGTGTTACAAAAGGGGAGAGTGGATCTAGCGCACGGAGCAGTGGCTGAGAATTAGATTCCTTGGTTCATCCCCACTCTGCCACTGGCTTGCTCTGAGGGGTTCAGCAAGTCATTTTTCTCATCTGTAAAATGAAGATAATTGTAAAGGACTTTGAGTTCCTCAAATAAAAGTTCCTGTAGCAGTTTTACTCCTTGCTGACCTTCCTAGTGGATAGGGCAGTGGTCTGGGGCTCAGGAGACATGGATTCAATTACTGGCTCTGCCACTGCTTTGCTGGATGACCTTGGGCAAGTCATTTCCTTCTCTGTGCCTCAGTTTCCACATCTGTAAAAGGGAGACTAAAATTGACTTCCTTTGTAAAGCATTTGAGCTCTGTGGCTGGAAGGAGCTACGTATTATTCTTATTGCTGTATGCATGTTAACAAAACACCCAAAGGTGTTTCAAAGGTTAGTGGCACTGTTGCTGTTCTCAGCACTGGACTTGCTCTTCTCCATAAAGCAAAGCTCTTTAGTCACACTTGCGCGTGTCACAATTCTGGAGTGACTCTGGTGTCCGCATCGCTGCCTGTCACGTTCACACCCTTCATCCGCTTGCTGTGCTAAACCTCAGGCACACCCACCTAGCACCGCAGCCCGGTGAGCCCCGGCTGAGGACGCATCATTTCCCTAGGAGTAAATGGGCAGCCCTGGGAGAGGGTCTTACCTGGTGCTGGCACAGCTGGTAGTTCCTGGATTGGCCCCCACACATGGTGCTGTTTGTGCCCTGGGATAGGTGGAGCCTGCAAGCAAAGCAGAACTCACTGTGGGAGGAATGCCCAGTGGTTTTGAGAGTTTCGAGGTGCTAAAACACCGAGGCAATAAGACAGTTTTGGCCACTGGCTTAACAGAAGAAGTCAGGCAGTAATTTGACAGGCAGCCCTCTGCACTAGAACAGCCGGTTCTGCGTCCGATTGTCACACAGACCATGAAAGAGTGCGTCACACGTATTTCCAATGGCCCCAAATTTAGGGTGCTCTCACTAGCGTATAGCAGTGGGGATATTCGACCGGATAGAATGGCAGCATGAGAGCACTGCCACCTTCCTTCAGGGTGTGCCGTTTTCTCTCCCTCCGTCCAGCTAGAATGACTGATGAGACACTGTGACCCTTGGGGAAATCTGCATGCAACTTACGAATTCAGTGGGGACTCCCTGTGTGTCTCCATCAGACTGCAGACTCCATGTCTTCTCTTTTGTCTTTTACCTCCATTTCAGGATGAAATCTCAAGGGCTAGTGGCACAAAACTTACAATGGCATGTCGTTAAGCCTCGATCGTCCTCTATGCACATGGAAGCCGCCAGGAATAAGGAGTTGGCTGACACATAGAAGAACCAGTCGGCCCAGGTGGGCTGGAGACTAAGCAATGCCTCACCTGCTGGGGGACTCTGCTCACCTGATGAAGCTGATCTGCAGAAGGGGGAGTGAGAGGAGAAGCCTTGTGCAGGAGGGAAAGGGGAGAGGAAGGGTCCTAGACTCCCTAAAAGAGTTTGAGCGAGGCCCAAAGAATGCTCAAGAGCGGTGAGAACAGTGAGGCGGGTACTGATGAGTGCGTGTTTTATTGTTTTGTCTGGAGCGGTATAGTTCACGTGCTAGCTAAAGCAAAGAGCAATGGCGTTAGACTTTGCAAAGGGTTCTGTGAGCTATGTGCTATCATTTATGAATTGCTTCCTATGACTATGTAGAA
Organism: Mesoclemmys tuberculata; assembly: GCA_007922155.1. Classification (NCBI taxonomy): domain Eukaryota; kingdom Metazoa; phylum Chordata; order Testudines; family Chelidae; genus Mesoclemmys; species Mesoclemmys tuberculata. The sequence continues at coordinate 2,329,040 of ML675646.1, read as the reverse complement.
GAAGTAAATGGGAAACCAGAGTGGCCGCGAGACGAAGCTCTGGGAAGGGGTCTGCTTACGTAGTTGGGGTATCTTGGAAGGGGGGCCCGCAGGTCAAACTTCCATGAGGGGGTAACAGACAGAGTCTGTGCTCAGGAACTGTGCCAGAGGCCAAAGAAAGAGACAGTGCTGGAGGCTACCCAGATTCAGAGAAGCAAAAGCAGACAGGTCAGTGCATGGGACCCGACCACAGCAGCCTGGTGTTGTAATATTAAAGGTGCCTAAATTTGAATGAGCAGTACCATCAGGCCTGGCGACCCATGCTTTGAAGTGGCGGGGAGCTGACTTTATATACATGAACTTCAGCTGCTTAATCAATCTTCCTGGTTTTAATTGAGAAATCATTGCTTCATGAGAACTAGCGGCTTGCGACACTGCGTCTTCTAATCCCCGGGCAATATGAGTTACAAGGGGGGAGGGGTGTTAATTACTGCCCCCATCAAAGAATCAGGCTACAGCGCTGCGTGCTGGGAAGGGGCGCTTTACAAGGGAGCTGGAGTTATTGACAGTTGAGAAGAGGACAATTTTTTGGTAGCCTGGAGGCTGTGGGGGGCAGTTTGTGACCATGGAACAAGCATATTGGCTCTATCTGAAGAGCATCAGCAGTGAAAAGGTGAAACGATGATCGAAACACAGTTTGCATCGTGACACTTCCAAATGATCCTTCCCTCGGGATGAAACAGGGGAGGATTATTTCAGGCTGCCTGCAAACTCAGGCAGATATCACGGTACTGTGTGCACTTGGCTCAGGCCTGCCAGGTTTTCCTGGCAACCCTAGGAACCTTTCTACACTTTTGTTTTGAAATGCCAGCTTGGATTCTGGAGCAAAACCGTGCAGCGAGCGGTAGATTCTACAGCGAATTCCATGACTGCGGAGACACACAGACCCTGGCGTGCCTTGTTAGTGGCGAGGTTATTTGAGAATCACGGCCATCTCCAGACTGAGGCACCGCGATACATCCGGATCCTAATTATGCAGCCAGTCAGCCCACATAAAAGGAGGGGTTTCCCCCTTTGGAAGGAAGCAGCGAGGAAGGGGGCCGTGCCGGGGCTTCCTCTGCTTAAAAGTGCGTTCATGCAGAATGGGAAGGAGCAGAGGAGGGGGGCAGGCACAGTGAGGGCTCTGCGCTCCCAGATGCCAGCTCTCATTAGCATCCCAGGAGTCTGAAGGAGCAGGTTAAAGAGGTGCCTCTCCAGGGCTCTCATTCATCTCTTTAGCAGAGGTAGGGGCTTCCGCTCCAGTCCCCTGTGCCGCCCTCGGTGGCGGCCTGGACAAGAGCTAGCAAGAGAGGCGGGCTGAGAGAAATGCAGCGGGAGTTCTCTGGAAAGCTGCACCGGCCGTCAGCCGCCGTGGTGTGAGGGAACGAATGGAGGGAGTGGGGGGATCCAGTCAGACAAAAGATACGAGTGAGAGCGGGCACTCAAAGGAAAAGAGGAGGCAGTCACAGAGATGTCACTGGGCCCCAAGGCTCTGGGACTAATTGGGCCGTGTCAGAAGCACCGGCATAAATTGCGGCTGGAGAGCTGGTCGGTTTAAGTGGCTCTAGCGCAATCAAGGAACTGGCACCGAGGTGGTGTTCCAGCACACAGCAGGGAGGTGGGTGGCCTAGCACTAAATTCCAGAGGGGAGCCGTGTTAGTTTGTGCACAGCAAAAACGAGAGTCCTGCACCACCTTAAAGACTAACACATTTCTGCGGGCATAAGCTTTCGTGGGCTGCATCTGACAAGGTGGGTTGCAGCCCACGAAAGCTTATGCCCGCAGAAATGTGTTAGTTTTTAAGGTGCTACAGGGCTCTCGTTGTTATAGCACTCAAAGCAACTGAGCCTGGGGAAGGTGAGAGAAAACCAGCTACCTACAGCCCATCATCGCCAAAACCCTCACGTGCAGCGTGTAAGCGGGTGCAAGTCCACAGTGGGCCAATGTGAGCTACAGTTGTGGCCAGGGCTGAAGATGGTCCCTATAGAATTAACAAGTCAGTGTAAATTATGCCCATTTCACAGGCCCACTGGATGTCATCAACTAAATCAACTACATCAACCTGTCGACCAGCTTTGGGTGAAAAGGAAGAGGAGACTAGCAGGGAGACTGACTACTTGGGCTGCCCCGGCTTGGCCCAGGACACTTGGCAACTCCAAGTTCTTTATACCACAGTGTACAGTTGCCTGGTGTAACCCGTCGATCCTTCTTTGTGTCTGTGTCATAGAGGATGTGAGTCTGTTACAGCTCCAAGCACCTTTCACCTCCAGTGGTAGAAGTTCATGCTTTTAGCTCTGGAGGGTCTCTGCTCAGTCCCCAATCACAACCAAAGCGGGGGCCAACACCCCAGTACCTGAAACGTTTGATGCAGAGCTAAAACCTTGGCGCCACCCCTCCCTGCTCTGAAGGAAGTTGATCTCCATGAGGGGGGAGGAGGGAGAAGAATGCACTGTATGTCACCCCTCCATGCAGCTGATAAGAAAGGCTCTGAGTCTGGCTGCAGGTAGGCTGTCGGGGGCAGAGGGACCTGGTAAACATCTGGCTGCAGCTCTCTTCCAGATGCACCAATACCCAATTTTTTCTGCCACTTTGAATATCTGCAGGTTTCCTGCACGCACAGAAATGCCAGTGCTGGTTTCTAGAGCTCTGAGTCCTTCAGAGCTTGTGAAATGCTCCACCCAGGAAAGGAGAGACACAGACCGGGGCGTTGCCCACATCTCCCTCTTGATGGGTGCATCCAGCACGTGGGCATCTCGCCGGTAACGGTTCCGCGGGTGTCTATGGGCCTGGCATTAGCCGGTGCCGCTTCATTGCTTACCTTTGCCGCAAGCAGTGCCTCTCCCGGGACATCACTCCGCCCCCGCAGGTACGGGAGCACGTGGACCAGGAGCTCCACTCCCCCCACCACTTGGTGACCTCTTCATCCCAGGGGCCAGCTCCTTCTGCTGCCTCACTACTGTCCTGACAAAAACAGAGAATGGTTAGCTTGAGAACCCCATGGCTGCAGCTGCCCTGGGACAGGGACCTGACATCTCCTAAGTGGATCTTTGTGGGCACCACCAGTGGGGAAAGCTTAAGCCTTTTCGTTTGGAAAGGATAATCTAGTCGAGAGTCTGTGGACCCTACCCTGCAGGTCTGCCTCTTCTCTTCTCTCAAGGGCTCCTGGAGAGTTCAGCTTGACAGCTGCCCCCGTCCCCGTCTCTTGTAAGGAGTGCACTGTCCGCGGCTGTTCTCTGCTTCCCATGGCCCAGCGGGGGACGAGGAAAGCAGAGCGCAGGACGGCTGTCACTCACACTGGGCCAGCCTCTGCATGGTCCCAGAATGCTGGAGTGTCCAGAAGTAGCTGAAAGCCGCTGTGGACCCTACACCATCCCAGCTCAGACACCGGAGTCTGTGAATCAGCCTCCCAGCTTGTCTTCCCTGAGTCCACGGGTCACTATTAGGTTTAAATGCTCAAATTCCATTATTTTCAAAATCCCCTTCTCCCAGCTCCCCTCCATGCAGCCTGTCGAGGTGGGCTGGGCTGCGAGTGCGTGTCGCACCACCGGATCATCAGCAAGCCAGTGACTTCAGCAAGACCTTCCCCCGGCCGCCGAGGGGGTCACTGTTACCATGAGGGTGCTGCCTCAGCTCCCGCAACTTCAGCCCCTGGTGAAGCGCTGCTGGGGCTCCCTACAATAGGAACGGGGCTGACTGACCGTCAGGGTCCCCTTCCGCCCATATTTCAAAGGGATGAAAGAGCTGTCTGAGAATGCAGGAGCAAGTAGGTGGAATATGCAGGAGTCGCCTACCCAAGGTTACCAAGTGACACACATTTATATTGCAGCGTCTGATCATTTGCGAGGTCCTGGCTTTATTCTTGCACGGAAAGACTCCCCACGCCCACAGAGGTTTACCCACATAGCTCGGCTTTCAAGAGCTTGATCCGGTCAAGGATCAGATGCAGGGCTCTAGATTTTGGCATTGGCGTCTGAGCTCCAAATCAGCTACTGGTGGGACCCTGTGAACCAAATAATGGACTCCCCATAAAACAGAGGATGGGCGTTCACCCTGCTGAGCTCTTAGCATCACAGCAGGTGCCAGAAGGGACCCCATTCCTGTACTGCTGTTCAGCATCCACCCTGAGTAAGGGAACACAAGGGAGCTGGCACAGCCAGTGGTGCACAGCAACGTGCTGGAGTTACAAATGTTTTGTAATTATGTTTATCGTTTCTCCACCAATGATACATTCACGATCTTTCACGTGAAAGCCCCAGCATTTGAATGGACAAGAGATGTTTTGCCTGCCCCTCTTGAAATTGCGATTTCCTTCTTTCACCTAACTTATCGAACTGAATTCCCTGCTCTCCCATCACAAGCTTCCTTGGAAATACTCAATACCCAGCTCAAGTTCCTCATTGGGGCCGAGTCTTTCTACAGTGCCAGGCCAGGCTGGTCTGTGTATATATGAAGAACCAAGCAAAAACTGCAGCATTCATAATGATGGATGTGTGCAATGGAAGCCAAATCCTCAGGCCCTCTGAGCAACAAGAGATCATTGATAGTTTTTGTCTGTGAATGAGGGAGAAGGGAGATTTGCTGAGGCTCGATGGATACGCCAGAGCTTCTTGCCTGCAAACCCAACCCCCTAACAAAAAACCCAAAGCCCTAAGGAGTTGCTTGTGTTTAATGTTTTGGTCTCACTTCAGATGTTGGTAATGGGAGCTGAAGTCCCAGGACAGTGTGTTTAAGGTCATCTCTTGGGGCCAGATTTGGAAAAAGAGCCCAGCAGGGACGTGGTGGGTTCAGAGCTCTGATGGGAATCTGGCCGTAATTGGCACAATGGGATCTTCTGGGTGCTGAGTGCTTTTGAATGACTGCCTCTAGTTGTGGGCAGGTGCAAGCAAGGGCTGAGGTTTTGTGGGCCTCCCTCTGGCTGCATGCTGGACCCTGCCCTGCGCTTTTAACCTATAACCCCCCGAGCTGCCAAGTATATTTTCCTTCGAGTTTTCCTCTTGGCACTGTCGGGGGAAGGTTTTGTCCTCTTCAGTTTCCTCCTTTTCTATTTGGCAGACTCTGGATTGGGAGACAAGTCCTCCTCAAGCAGGGCTTCTGTTACCCTAGCTGGACTAGGAGCAAATTGCCCCGCCATGCAGTGCACTCTTGTGTTGGCAGGGCTGAATCAAGCCCATCCTCTTTAATGGGCTAAGCTCTGCCCCTGCAATGAGCCCTGGGCAGGCGGGCCCAGCTCATTGGCTTTGATGGGGCTCCACGTGGGTGCAGAGGTCCATCCATGAGGCTCACTAAAGGAGCAGGCCCTCCACTGCTGCTCCCCCTGCATGTTGGCAGGAGTTTGGATTCCACGTACGTTTACCTGCCACGTGCCTTGTTTTTCCCTGTCAGTCATCCTAGGTATTGGATGATAACAACTGTCACATAACAACGGGAGCTCCTTAGAGGGTCACTGATATGCTCTCCCTTTAGTCTATGAATTAATTTGGCACCTTCCTGACCCCTAGTAACTTGCCCCAGTGCTGGGTTGGCCTCTTACAGGATCCTTCCTTCCCAACCTGCCTTTCTGGTGCTGTCCCTTTAAATTGAGCAGAGCCAAACAATTGCAGACCTACAATGGCCATTTTGCAACAGGCTACTGCTGGCTGTTCCTTTCTTTCATTCAGTAGGTAAGTCCTTGATAGACTTTCCTTGAGCTTTCCTTCTCTTATTGCTGAGGAAATGGCACAATGTTCTGGGTGCACGCAGTATACAGCAGCTTAAAGGATCACAGAGCAATTTGTAATGTGTGTACAACATCCTCACCCCCCCAGAGAAAACACTTCACCCTTCAGTGAAATACAGCCATGTCTCGTGTTGAAAGTAGCTACTATTTCAATCGGATACGGTAGCACTCTACAATGACTGAAGCCAAGTTATCAAGAAGTGTATTTCATTCAGCTGACATTGTGGTGGGGATGTGTAAACAGAATGGTATTAGCAGGTGGTAAATTGCATTCACAACTTCTTGTCTCGGTAACGTGTTACTGAAGCGAGAGAGTGCAGGAAAGTAATTTCAAGGCTGTTGCACTGTAAATAGGAATTTGCTAGTTTGTAGCAGTGACTTGAAGACCTTTTATGATTAGTGAGTTTTGCAAACCAGCAAATGAACAGACAATGAAAATATCCAGGGTCACGTGTCACAAAAGTACTTTGTTCATCTATTTTTGTCAACTGTAGCTTAGCTTTAATTATTTACGCTCTCTCTTAGTATAATAATTAATGTGTTGTAGTGTGTTTTGTTAAAGTGGTGGATTCTCAGGCATGAGACCTGGCTACAATATGCCTGGCTCTTAAATGGTTGTCAGAGGAGGGAAGAGGCCATGAGTTTTTGTGCAGATTATTAAATACAGTTTGGCAAGAGTTGATTTACATAACATTTTTCAGAGCTTCAGAGAGGAAAGCCAAAAAGGATCCCTAAGGATCCCATATCTTCAGTCGAATGATACAAATGCTACCTGCTCCAGCCCGTTTACCACTGATAACACCACAAGGCCTGTCCTGGGATAGTCTAGATATTCAGCTCAGATTTCCCACAATCCGGAGTGTGAATTATTTGTATTTTGGTATTTCCTGGAGACCCACAACCCAGAACACAGCCTCATTCTGCTAGGTACTGTACAGATATATAGTGAGGGGACGGTCCCTGCGCAAAAGAACTTACAATCAAAATAGACCAGGCAGACAAAGGTTGGAAGAGGAAACAAAGGAAGGGAGAGGAAGTGACTTCCCTCTGTCACTGACCTGCTGCGTGGTTTTGGCCACCGGTAACTGTTTCCTGAATCCTGGTCTAATGCTCTATCCACTGGACCATGCTGCCTCTCAAATGTGTAAGACCTGCAGTTGCATTGAGGGGGATCTCATAAGAATATAGGACCGAGGACTGGAAAGGCTCTCCTCGGTCACCAACTCCAGTCCCCTGCCATCGTAGGAAACTCCGTTATAGAATCCTAATATAAACCTATCAGTCGTCATGTTAATATTGGTTAAGTTCTTTGTGCCGACTATTCCTGTTGGGAGGTTTTTCCGGGACCTTCCTCCTCTGATGATTGGAAACCTTCTAATTTCCAGCCTAAATTTATTCATGGCCAGTGTATTCCCATTTGTTCTTGTGCCAAAGTTGTCCCTTGGCTTAAATAGCTAATAAATAGGGGAGCTTATCCCTCTCCATGCTGTTGTGTGCTCCTGCTTGTTCACTGAGAGTAGAACGCTCCCATCTCCCTGCTACAACACTCAGACACATCAGACGGTCATAGAAGTCAGAGTGAAGCCTCGTTGGAGAGATACTGGCCAAAGAAGAAGTCAGGTTTAAAAAGGACACGCAGCTGAGTAATTTTTTGAACTAGGGCTTAGGGCACTGGCCTGGGACTCAGAAGAACCGAATTCCATTCCTGGCTCTGCCACTAACCTCCTGGGTGACCTTGGGCAAGTTACTGCCCCTTTCTGTGCCTCAGTTTCCCCTCCACCTTTTGTCTGTTTTGTCTACTTAGATAAGTTCTCTGGTGCAGAGATTCCCTCTTACGTCCTCTTTGTGGGGCCTCTAAGTGCTACTGTAATACAAATGATTAGCGTTAAAATGTTTGACTGTGTGGGCTATCCCACTGCCCATTCAGGAGAGTTCACATACCCACAATTTCCTCTCCTGTACTACAGAGATTTGCTATGTGATAAATGTTTAATTTGCTCTAGAGTCATGGTAGATCTGAGAACCATACTGATCTGCTATTCTGTGTCTAAGTATTTACCTATGTAAGTAAGGATACTATAAAGATACTCTTTGCAAGTGAAACCAAATATCTTTGTTGTCAGATCAGAAAGAGACATGATTACTTTGCGCATGTGAGTGATTAGACCTGCTTACAGATGACCCTCAAGTATAATTCTTCTTTCTCGCTATGAGTTTACGAAACCACTGTGTGCCTTCCTGATGTGACAGTGGGGCTGCAGGTACTGGGAGACCGAGCAGCTGCTTCCAGTTCTCTGCTGAATTTGGTGCTCTGAGAGAAATAAGACTTCATTAAATAATTGTGACATAACTGCACTTCCTGATCTGAATTATGATGCTGGTATTAGGCATTTTCCAAACAATAAATTGAGGGATGCTGGCTAGATCCCAGATTAGATCTGCTTCTGTGGTTAGTTTTCTCCATGTTTCCTGGCTGCATTGACAGATTCCAAGATCTGCCTACCAGGGAGTGCATTCAGCATTCCAGAATTCTCATATATCAGCCAAGGCTTAAAAGACTTGGGGGAAGAACACCACATTAAGCAGAGACCTGATGCAACTTGGAGAAAGGGGCCCAGGTGGCTTTAAGGCACCTTTTGCATTTCTCCGATTTGAGAGATTGCTGAAGCTGCTGTAAATTCTGTTCTGCAGGAACAGCCCCCAAAAAGCCATTCCACAGCCAGGATTGCAGGAGTACAGCACAGGCTGGAGGAGGGGATGTAATGCAGGGCTATTGTTGATCAAGCTGCATGTGTCTGTATTGATGGCTCTGCTTAAGGGAAAAGATGATGGTCAGATGCAATTTCTGAGTGGTTTATTAGAAAAACAGATAGAAGGGCAAGAATTAAGTAACTGGTTAAATGACAGAAAACAATGGGGAGGAATAAATGGTCCGTTTTCAGAATGGAGAAAGGAAGTCTGTACTGGGACCAGTATTTACCATATTCATAAATGAGCTGGAAAAGAAGGTAAACAGTGAGGAGGCAAAATTTGCAGATGATATAAGATTACTCAAGATAGTTAAGTCCAAAGCAGACAGCGAAGACTTACAAAGGGATTTCACAAAACTGGTGACTGGGCAGCAAAATGGCAGGTGAACTTCAATGTTGATAAATGCAAAGTAAATGGCAAATATAATCCCAACTATACCTACAAAATGATGGGGTCTAAATTAGCTGTTGTCATTCAAGGAAAAGATCTTGGAGTCACTGTGGATAGTTCTCTGAAAACATCCACTCAATGTGCAGTGGCCGTCAAAAGAGCTAACAGAATGTTAGGAACCATTAGGAAAGGGATAGATAATAAAACGGAAAATATCATAATGCCATTATATAAATCCATGGTATGCTCACATCTTGAATACTATGTACAGGTTTGGTCTCAAAAGAGGTATATTAGAATTGGAAAAGCTACAGAGTAGGGCAACAAATGATAAGGGTATGGAACAGTTTCCATATAAGGAGGGATTAAAAAGATTGGGACTTTTCATCTTGGAAAAGAGATGACTAGAGAGAATATGATGGATGACTGTACAATTGTGACTGGTGTGGAGAAAGTGAATAAGGAAGTAAAATTTACTTCTTCACACAACACAAGAGCCAGGGGGTCAGTCAATGAAATTAGTGGGCAGCAGGTTTAAAACAAACAAAAGGAAGTACTTCTTCACACAATGCACAGTCCATCTGTGGAACTCATTGCCAGGGGATGCTGTGAAGGCCAAAACTATAACAAGGTTTTAAATAGAATTAGATAAGTTCGTGGAGGATAGGCCCATCAATGGCTCTTAGCCAAGGTGGTCAGGGATGCAACCCCATACTCCGGGCGTTCCTAATCTCTGACAACCAGAAACTGGGAGTTGATGACGGGATGGATCACTGGATGTTTGCCTGTTGCATTCATTCCCTCTGATGCACCTGGCATTGGTCACTGTTGGAAGATATGATACTTGGCTAGGTGGACCATTGGTCTGACCCAGTATGGCCATTTTTATGTTCTGGTCTAGTTTGTTTTATTAGGAAAATTTGGGTGGGGGAATTTGCCTCTGTTAAAACGTCATAAATGTAGACACTAATCACCACTGGGTTGTTGGAGTAGTCATCATAGCGAACTCCACTCAACCCAATCAAAGGCTTTTCAGACTATTACCATGTGTGACTGTTTAAAAGTCCAAATTGAGTCCAGTACTTTCCCAGACCTCCTCACTTTGCCTGCACGTTCTTCCTCTGCTAAAAACCTACCTGATCTCTACTAAACAGTTTCTCAACATAACAATACATTTTACTCACTGAATCACCTAATAGAAGGTCAAGATATGTGCACAGTAATGATAGGAATGGCAGGTAGAATCCATATTATCTAGTCCTGCTATCATAGAAACTAATGGAAATGTTTGTTCTGCACATATTGTGTGGGAGTTTGGTTCTTATTAGGACCTCATTATTTTATGCTCTGATTAAAGCTGGGACAATGAACTCTATCAGACCCTTGACAAATTCTACTAGTAAGCCAGCTGGCTCAGTAGCTTTCCTTGGGATGTTTTATAACCCATGGGCATTCATCTAAACTTATTTTTCATTCCAGCATGACTTTATCATCTTTGGATCGTTTAGGTAGGGTTAAGAGTATATTAAAAATTAAATTCCACTTTGGATACAGAGTGGTAAAGGTGAAAAGTATCTTGGTTTTAAAAAAAGACTCCAGAGGGAATTTCCTGTACTGGGGAGGGAATGAGCATTAGAACAGACATTTGGATAATGACTTCTGTGGGATCAAGGGGTATTTGGCTCTGTACAGAGGGACACATGACAGATTCTCAAAGGAGCAATATTACAGCAGATTTGTGTGCGCAAAGAGGGAATTTGGATCTCTAATGAGGTACATTTGAAAGCAGGGTAGCAGCAGCTCAGCATGAGAACTGCAAAGTTGCATTTATTTATAATCATAGAGATGTGGAAAGTTAAAACCGTGTTTAAGTTTACAGTCAACAATCCCACTTCTTTGGATGCCATTTAGTCAAAATCAATTAGGATATTCTGCTCCAAGCAGAAAACTGTCTCTTACCTTAGGGATTCTCAGCTAGCCAAGGTTGAAACCATGTAGAAAATTAGACAGAAGTTTGATGGAGAAAGAATAGGAGAGTGACCTTGGATATGGGCGTGCAGTGGGGAGTGATATTTAGCTGCTCTGGACTCTCACTGCCCTGGGGTCTGATTTCCGGTGGTGCTGAGCACACACAGATCCCATTGGCTTCAAATGGAGTGGTGGGTGCTGAACACGTCTGAAAATCAGGCCCTAAACGGCATCTCTTGTGCAGCCGCATCACTGGGCGTTTGAGTATATGAGAAATGCAGGATCAGCCCCTAAGTCGCTATTTTGTGCAGCTGCTGGTAAATTTAATGCTGCAATGTTGTTTATGTAAGAGCCCGATTCTGCCCCCCCCCCCATTCACGTTGAATAATTGCTACTCAGGCAGCAGGTCCTTTGAGACTACTCACAGAGTAAGGGACTATTTGACTTAAGTGTAGGAGAATGGCGCCCCGAAGGAACAGCGCTGGTGTTATTTATTATTTGTATTACCATAGCACCTGGAAGCCCTAGCCCTGGAGAAGGACACCATTGTGCTAGGTACTGTACAAACACAGATCAAAAAGACAGCTCCTGCCCCACAGGGCTTTGCTCCATATATATGCAGTAAGATGGATGCACTATGAAGCACATATACAATGGAGGTTAGCTAACCTGCTGTAGCATCATAGGCTTTGTCTTCACTGCTAAAAAAAGGTGCATTTTTACTTCGGGGAACCTTAATTCAGGGCCCATGATAGCTGAAATCAGTTTACACACAATGCTCATTGTACCCACGTTGTTTCATGGCTGCAAAATATGGGTACTGGCAAAACGTATGGCACAGAAGCTGCAATTGTTTGAAACCAGGTGCCTGTGCCAAATCCTAGGTGTGACAAGATTAGCTAGACTAGAAAGGATGACATCCATAGACCATTATAAGCGGGGTATGACAACAATCATATAAAGGCGCCAACATGGCTTGGCCATGTTGCCAGAATGAACCCATATCAACTACCTAAAATTGTTCTGCATGGAAGAGTGCATGGAGAGAGAGGCCATGGACAACCAAGGAGATGTCCAAGGCATAACATGGTGTGTAAAACTATCCAGGCAACCTCCAACAAGCTCAGATGTGGGCTAAAAACAGACGTGGACGGAATCCACTCACAAACTCGGCCCTCCCCAACCTTGGGGAGACAGCAAGAAACAAATATGCGTGAGCTATCCTGAGGGAAAAACACAATGAAGATCAACCACTTTAGTTTTACTGTGAGGTAAACAAGTCAAGGTCAACCCCCAGTGGTGATCTCACCTAATTTACCACATGGTACAACTCAAGTCTCTTGTCTTCACTTTTACCTTGGGATAGCTCATATATATTGGTTTATTTTTTACCTCAGGGTAACTAATGTGCATGAGTTATCCCAAAGTAAAAACACAGTGAAGACAACAGACTCTCATTCTACCACAGGGTAAATTAGGTGAGGTTAGCACTGTACCACCACTGGGGTTGACCTTGCTTTGTTGACCTCATAGTAGAACTAAAGTGGCTGGTCTTCACTGTGTTTTTACCTCAGTGCAACTCATGCACATTCTTTACCCTGAGGTAATAAATATATCTTCTTTTAGCAGTGAAGACAAGGTCATAGATGGAAGTTGAGCAGTGCAAGGGACACTGAATCAATCATCTGCAATAAAGAAACTAGACGGGGTTCCCTCAGAGAAGTTAAGCATAGAGCCACCTTGTGCTCAGTGACCCATGAAAGCTGAGAGGAGATCGCAGCACTGTTCAGTGGAATGATTGAAGTTGAGATTTAGCCCCCTCCAGTTATAATAAGGGAGGTGGTTCTTACAGGCCGGGCCTTTGAGTGAGTGCCCTATAATAAGAGGATTTCACAGAAGGGATTTACAGCCGCTAGGAGACAAGTGTTATTAAAAGGGACCCAGCTCTAATAAAAGCCTGGCTGCTGGGTCAGAGGGTGTGTGTCTGCCCTTCCATTATGGACAAAATGAATGGCTTGAGGGCACCAGTGCTCACAGCTGCAGTTAATGGTGAAATGGGGCTGGCTAAGGCTGGAGTCCACTTCACACAGACTGGGGGGGAGGAGAGAATGTATCTGTTTTCTTCTCCATCCACAGGCTAGTCAGCACAGTTTACTTAGGGTTTAAAGGGGATTGCTTCTCTGCTGCAAAGAAGATAACAATATTCTTCCCCAAACTCCAGTTTTAAGGGAAGGGGGTCCATAATTTGGTGGGTGAAATTAGTTATGGACTAATTGTGGGCTAATTTTTGACCAGCTGTATGCAGTTCTTGGAGGAAGAGCCCTGTTCAGACGTAATTCGGCTGGTACTGATCTGCACTCCCGCATTGCCAAAAGCTGCAATTTTACATCCACCACTCCTTTCTGAAGGCCAGGGCCACTACAGAGCCTGAGGGGGTCCAATCCTCGGCGGCAACTCTAGGGGAAGCAGCACAAAACCCCTTTCCCACCAAGCTGGAAGTACAAAGCTAGGAAGAATCAAATTCACAAGGTACTTGTCCCATCGGATCACCCACCCAGATTTTCAAGCCTTTCCATGGGGAATTGGGGGGGAAACAGAAGCCATCAGCACTAATCAGATAAAGCCTTGCCAGGTTTATAAAGCTAGGCACCCAGGGGGTTGGCTGGGTTCAGCCTATTTTACACCGCAACTTTTCTTCCAGATCCAGGGTCAAGCTCTGCCTGCCTTACTCAGGTGGGCCGCCCAGGGGTACGTGCCCGCTCTGACCCCTCATGAGTGCCAACCAGGGCATTTGTAGGGAGTGCCACCACCATGGGAACCAGGGGACACGCACAAGGAGAGCAGCCCGCTGCCGGCCACAGCCAGGCTCCCCCACACCTGGCCTCTGCCCCTGCCTTTTGGCACCCCCTGAGCTGCCAGCTCCTGGGCGGTGTGACAGCAGCTTGGCCCTGGCTTCCCTGGCCCTCATCGTCCCCTGGCCGCCCGGCGCGGGGGAAGAGCTCGCCCGCTCCCACGCGGCGGGGCGAGCCCGGGCGGAGCAGGGCTGCAGCCGGGAGCTGCGAGCAGGCGGCGATGCCCGGCAGGCCGCGGATCCGCTCGGCCCGGCCGGCCCCCGCCGCGCGGAGCCGGAGCCGTGGCC
>ML675646.1:2116633-2314659 GCA_007922155.1 Mesoclemmys tuberculata | reverse complement strand
TGGTGCGCTCCGGCGCCGGGGGACAGCGGCCGCGGCATGGCTGGGGACTGACGACCCGCCGAGCCGCGGGGGCCCGCTCCGCCGGCCTGAGTGACGCGCCGCGCCCGGCCGCGGGGCGGACGAAGGGGCGTCCCCCGCCAGCCCCGCTCCCGCCGGCCGGGCGCCCCTTCCCGGGCCGGCGGCGGGAGAATCCGGATCCACGCCGGATCAGGGCCACGCGGCCTCGCCTCCCACCCAGGACAGCCCGGCGCCGGCCGGGGAGCGGTGGTGCCACTTGGTGGCTGGGGAAACTGAGGCCCGGGCGGCGCTGGGGAGAGATCCCGTGGGGAGGCGCTGGAGGAGGGTCAGAGACAGCCAGGCACGGCCACTCCGGCCTTGCGGACAGTGCTGCGGGGGGCTCGGGGCAAGGACACAGCCGCCCTGCTGAGGATGCAGTGTAAATTGCCTCCTAGCTTCTTCTCGCCTTCCCTACAGCAGCACAGCAGACGGGACAGGCCCCCTCGCCCTACCACTGCCTGCCGTGTACTGCATGCTGAAGATGGGTACTGCATACCAGTGCAGATAAAGAGGTGACAGCTTCCTCGTGTAGACAAGACCTGCATGAGTCTATCTTGGGACGCTGAATAAGAGACATTAACGTTCACTTTGAGCAAAAGAACAGCTTTGATAGCGTGGCCTCTGCTTCAGCCTTTCCCCCCAGACACTGATCATCACAGGGGACTCCTTCCACTGACCTGTTACTTCCAGGTCAACATACAGGAGTTTCCGCTCAGTTGTGTCAAACAAACACTCTGGGCTGGTCTACGCCACACAGTTAGGCTGATGCAAGGCAGCTTACGTCGACCCAATTATGGAAGCGTCTACACTTCAGTTTTGCTTCTGCCACTGTAACTGCCCGGCTACGCTGACTTGATGACCCCACCTCCACAAGCGCTGTAGAGTCAAGGCCGATGCAGTCAGTGTAGACGCTGCATTGTGTATGTTGCCTGATGCTGGCTTTCAGGAGCCTTCCCACAATGCCCCGCACTGACAGTACAATCGATAAAAGCACTCCTGGCGAGGACCTGCACCGAGAGACAGAGTAAAGCACAGGCACGCACAAGTAACGGGGTTACTGCGGCAGCTGTACGCTGACATAAGTTAGCTTGACTTAATTGTGTAGTGTAGACAAGCCCTTTGTAGTTAGAGCTTGCTCACATGTGAAAGTTGTTTGGTATCATGTTCATCCACATTAAATGATATAGAACAACAGTTGCGCCAGCAGTGAGTCCATACCATCTTGCTCTCCTGAGTTAAGATGCTTCCCTTTGGGATCATCACACCCACATAGAATTGCGTTGTTTCGAACTCAGCGTTCAGCATTCTGTGCAGAAATCCTCTGGTGCCAGGCTCCATCATCAGGCTCTCTGTGTTGTGGGATTTTTGTCACTGTGTGATGCTTGCTGGAATTCTGACCCTGGAATTCTGAGACGTGGGGTCAAGCTAAGTAATTCCCCTGATTTCTCTTCTGTCATCCCATCTTTCATCTGGCTTTTATGAGCCAGCGCTATTTTCAAAGAGCTGTCAGGCCCCATGAAGGAAACACTGCAATCCTGCAGTCCTGAGGGTTCCTAATATAAACAGGCTGCTGCTGCACATGTATTTACAGTCATGCAGGGCAATACGGGCATCTGAGAAAGAAAAGGCTGAAAAAAAACAAATGCTTTGACTAATGAAATGAAAAACTGGACATTTTAGGTGTCCTGAAACTTTCCCATTGATTTGAAAGGCTTCCTGACATCAATTTCCTTGAACAATAAGCCACATAAGCAGAGAGTGAGCTGGCAAAGAGTGGATGTTTGATGGCTATTTTCACTATTTCCAGATGATACGATCACTGAATCTGTCAAAATACAGGGACTTGGTTTTTTCCTGAAAGCAAATTTATAAAGCAAATTTATTCCCTGAACTTTCCCTCTTCTTACAAAATGTTCACAGGCAGATTTTTTGGATATATTCGATATTCTAAATTGTATGCTAACTTCTTTAAAATCCTTTTTCCCACATGAACAGTTTGCAAACCATTCGTGCAAATGCCCCAACTTGGAAACTTGCTGTGTGCTGGTTAGTTACCAAAATCTGGTGGTCTTGTTTCTGGCCTCTATTTGGATGACTCTTGCAGCACAAAATGAAGATTTGCATTGAAATCTGCAATTTGGAGTTTGCTTTCAGCGACTGTTCAGCCCTTCAATTTTGGGCAGTGATTCATGGCAACAGAGCTCAACCATTCTCTTGTCTCTGGAGAGTGGGCCAGAATAGGTTGCAGATGGGGCTGCATTAAAACAGGCACAGACATTTTTTTCCACGCGGCATTCATCTAGTTCATCCCCTTATCCAATAGGCACTGTGTCCCCTAATGCCAGATTGGGATTGTGGTAAATCAGGCATACCTAGTTTCTGAGGACAATTCTTCCCAACAGTTTAGCATTATGTCTTGCTGGGATGAAAAGATGACCGTGTCTGAAGCTGTAAACTTAATATCTAGGTTAGATAATATAAGGTCTTCCAGCAGCATGCCACCTTCTGTTGCCTTAGGGGGGCTGCTGAAAAGTGGAGTATGATATTGGTAGATTAAACATGCCCAAGTGATAAAAGATAACATCTCGCAAAGGCCGGGGCGTTGCTGTAGGGCGCATACCCCCATGATGGACAGCACTTTTGCAACATGGTGGGTTTTCAATATGCTTTGAGGATTTGTATTTGATGATACCGTTTTATAGTGGAAGGATGGTTCCATGGTTAGGGCACTAGCTTAGGATTTGGGAGACCTGAGTTTAATTCCTTGCTCTGCTGCTGACTTCCTGTGTGGCTTGGGCAAAGTCTCTCTATGCCTGAGGGTAGGTCCCCATCTGTACAATGGGGGGTGACAGCCCTGCCTCCCAGGGGCATTGTGAGGGTAAATACATTGAAGATTGAGAAGTGCTTTGAAATCTACTATAGAAGAGTATTATGGATTAATGATTAATTGTTAATTATTTGTATTATGGTAATACCCAGTGGCTCTGAGCAGCCCCATTCTGCTGGGCACTGTACATACACACAGTGAGCGGTCCAGAAAGCTTACAATCTAAATTGACAAGATAGACAAAGGGTGGGAGGGAAAACTGAGGCAAAAAGAGGTGAGGTGACTTGCCCAAGGTCACTCAGCAAGTCAGTGGCAGAGTTGAGAATATAAATCAATCTTCAGCGTCCCCATACAGTGACCTGTTCATTGAACCACGTGTAGCAGCAACTGGATAATAACATATTGCAGCTGGAAGGGTTATTGATGGCTCAAGTCCGGGCCAACAGACAGTGCCCTTCCCCCATCAGATGAGGTAGCAGGGGAACGGAGCCATGCCCAGAATGTGAAGAACGGCAGTAGAACGCTTCCTATGACGTAGGTGACGCATGTCCAGATTGTGAATGAAAAATGCTCTAACACCACAGCTGGTATCATCTAGTAAATCTGTTGTTATAAATACAGAGAGATTAACTGCAGGCCTTCCCAGACCGTCGGCCCCTTTATAACTGGAATCAGATTCTGCAGCATTGCTAAAATCCCACATGGCAAATGTGCGTGGGGAGACCCACATGCGATACGAGAGGGGATCGTGTGTCCCTGAGCCTGTACAAAAACATTATTACTAGAGGATTATTTCGTTTCCTGAAGTGGTGGAACTGCACCAAACTCCGCTCCTGGGAGTTTGAATCCTGGTATTTGAGTGATGGGACGTAGACTCCAGATCTGATGCTGTAGGCCCTGCTCCAGCAAAGAGTGGCTTCACTTCAAGCACGTGAGCAATCCCACCCCATGAAGCACGTGCTTAAACCGAATTGGGGCCTTAGAATGTGGGAGTAAGAATCATGGCATGAGCATATGGATTTAACTGCACTCCAACGCGGGCACTCTTGGATTTACATTCAGTGGCTCCACCATCCTGGGGAATATTGGATTCTTAACATCCCAGATGCATATTGCTTTTCCAAATGCCATCTTTGATTGCTCTTCCAATGGCACAGGAAGGCTATTACTGCACTTAATTTTTGTTAAATGTTGCTGAGCCCGGAGCTGTCATTCGTCCCGGTTTTGAAGACCAACAGCCGCTCAGGTCAGGTTGCCTTTGGGCAGCCCATAAACAGCTAGTGGCCGATTCTGCCCTCAGAGGGCAGTCTGTTGACTTCAGCAGGAGCATCACGAGAGAATCACAGAGCCCAGGGAGAATGCTTCTGTTTATTGTGCGTCTGACCATGCTCACAGTGGGTGGGGGTCCCGCTGGTTGACAGATCTGGCCCACAAACTGAGGTGGGCTGGTCACTGACTTGTCTCCTTTCATATGGCAATAGTAGAACAGTAAAAATAACAGCCTGACTACGGTTAGATATTAAGGTCTCTTATCCAGTCTAGAGCTGCGAGGATAGCCAGATGAATGGCTGTGACACCTCCAGGATGAGCATCAATCAGGCAATCGTCCGTGATGTGTCCGACAGTTTGCATCACGCTACAGACGCAGTCTGGTGATTCCCTCATTTTCCATCTGTGGAGTAAGTACGCACATCCTCAGTGACAGGTGCAGATACAGTTTAGAGTGGTCCACGTGCGCCATGGGGAGTAGAAACCCAGCACTCGCACAGTTGGGTCATCTGCTAGATTTTTGTTTGGTGCATCGGCAGCTGCCCAGGCTTCAGATCATCCTCTGTGACCATCCTTCTCTTCCACAAGGAAGGGTGTGGGACAAGTCTAGAGGGGTTTTCTTGATTTTTAATTGGTGCCGAGGAGAGTGTTTTTGGTCATGGTGAAGTGGTAGTTTGGTATGTGTCCATGATCTTTATGTACTCCTCACCTGTCCCAGCATCTCATTGGATATTTGCTGGTGCAGTGTTCGCCAATGAAGTGTGAGGGTGCCACTAATTACGTGAAGAGCCTTGTTCATTTTGATAGCCACAAAAAGGCGTGTGGGCTTCCACTCCAAACTGGGGCACAGTCTTCCACTGTGGAATGGACCTGGGTCAGTGTTGATATGCGGAATGTGCAGGCGTCGCTTCCCCCAGAGGTTCCCGCAAGCATCTGTATGATGTTGACCCTGGCTTTTGTTTTCTTTCTGGGTTTGCTCAAGGTGGCGACAGAAGCCGAGCATGCAATCCAGGATTATCCCCAGTTCCTGCGGATTATGATCGTACATGAATGGTGACCCACCGAAATTGATGTTTACTATCATCTGGGCCTCAGTATTACTCAAATGGAAAACTAAGACAACTATTTTTGAGGCATTTGGCTTTAACCACCATGCCTTGAATTAGGTTTCACTGACTGGCAGGGGACGACACAACAATGGCTGACGTAACACTCCCTGATTAACAGGCTGCTGAAGACCAGCTCTCCCCACTACTGTGTGAAGGAGGGGGGTGTAAACATAGCTATTTGCTTTTGTGTTCCTCAAATTGTTTTATATTCCACAAAATCGTACATGCCGGCTATTTCTTCTTCAGCACCGGGCTCTGTAGGGCACAGACAGTTTCTTGGCTCTGTGTTCATACAGCACCTAGCACATTGGAGTCCTGCTCCATGGCTGGGACACTTAGGAACTAGAGCAATAGCAATACATATAATTAAGGCCATACTTGAATCATGGGATCATGGTCAAGAAATTGCAGCTGGGTGGCAGGCAAGCAATGAAAAATGGCAAAAAAGTGATGAAGCTAACTGTGGTAGTTTGGAAAAGGATTGATGGTGGAAGCTTGGGCCTGAAGCAGGGGCTTTGGCAGTCAGAACTGCAGTGGAAGCCTAGGATTGTGAGATCTGTAATGTCTGCCATATCACGGATTAAGTAGGGCCTTAATAATAATGAATCATGTCAAATTCTCTTTCAGAGCCACCTCCCACTCACAGGGTGTCCATTTTTAAGGGGAAAAAGTTGCAAAAGATAATGAATTTGGCAACTGGGCCAGTCTGAGTTCATTACGAGACGCAAGGAACCCCTTTGCAATTTTCTTCTTCTGTAGGAAGTGTTTTGAATGTTGTTACAGAGGCTGAAGGGTTTTTTTGATCAAAATCATGTGCATGACATAGAGGTGTGGGTTTTGTGTGCATTTCAGATTGGAAACCAGATTGGCATGGATTTATTATTGGTTTTGGGGGGGGTTAGCTCTTCTATTTGCCGTTCTTGTTATAAACCAGTTGGGGAATGGGATGATCGACGAGTACAGTGACATAGCGCTCCTTGGTTGGCAAAGTCAGACGCTTCATGCCACTCCGAGAGTTTGCTGTCTGGTAAGAAAGCCACTTCCCAGGCCTGCTCAAGGGAAACGATAGCTTTGTAAATATACTGGAAGCTATTTCAGCCCCAGTGTGGTTACTAGCTAATTAAATCCCATCATCAGGTAGTAACATATACCCAATTTTCTATGAGACCATTTTAGATGTTGGTTTCTACCATGTATCCAGTTGCTTTTACCATGTATCCAAGGACACGAGATGAATTCAGACTGGCAAAGAAGCATACAGGGACAGTAATTAACCATTGGAACAATTTTCCAAGCATCATGGTAGATTCTCCATCACTGATAACTTTTAAATCAAGATTGGATGTTTTTTTTCTAAAAGATCTGCTCTAAGAATTATTTTGGGGAAGTTTTCTAGCCTTTGTAATACAGGAGGTCAGACAATGATGTCTTCTGTTCTTGGCATCTATATTTCCTTTAAATGCAAACTCTAGAATGAGCTAAATCTTCCTTTTAAGAATGTTTTCTGCACAACACACTTATTGGCACTGCCAATTAGCAGAAATTGTGAATGAATTAAGCTGAATATTTACCCTGTAGTAAGTCTTTCTTTTATGAACTTTCCCCATTGACTTGGAGAGCACTTGTGATAACATCACAACCATTCATATGAGCATTTACACCTCTGTTTGCTTGTATGCCATTCTGCACCTTCCCCAGTAGCCAGCTGGCTGTGACACCAGCGCCAGAGGAAGGGCTGAGGCAGTGCAAAATGGAATCAGGTGTTCCAGAGCAGGGATTGGGGTCTGGAGTGGAGGGATCTGCATGCCAGATGTGGTATAATTAGTGTGGGAAGCTGATCTGAGCCTCAGCATTTCTCCCCCACTGAGGGTCTTGGCCTCAGGATGGAGTGAAAAAAGAGAAATTACTGAAGGATGTCAGCTGGGATCTGAGGTTGAGAGAGGCGGTACCAGGAACCCCTGATCAAAGCAGTTTGTTGGAAACGGGGGGGGGGAGGGGGCAGGGAGTCAGGGACACCTAATTCATATTCACTCAGAGAAAACAAAGGAGAGGCTTGTTTAAAAATCGTACAGTAATTCTATTAATTAACTTCTACAATGGCCAAAAATTGCTTCCGAGCTGAAATAGACCGGCAGCATGATGAAACAAAGAGAGAGAGAATACAGTCAGAGCTCAGCAGACACAGCTTGACATACCAGTCTCTTTGCTTAGCCAGTCCGACCAAGGAAAAAGCCAGCTGATCACTGATGAATGCAATTTCACGTTGGGAATTCTCTTCCTATTTCAGCAAGGCATAGTGTCTTAAAAAGCAAGCTTATGGGCTACCAACAAGCGAGAATGAGCAAAGCTTCTGAGAAGCACAAAGGACACGGACAGGACACCGTTTTCATTTGAGTAGAATGACCCATGGCTCCCCAAAATACATCCACGCACCCGACTCATTCAAAAAACCACCTTGCAGAGAAAAGCTAACGAATAATCTTTTGGTGGAGGGAGGACATCAAAACAAACAGGCTGATGAATGGCATTTTGGAAGGGGCGGGGACTGGAAGAACTGGTAAGAGCCAGGCAGAGCAAGTCCAGGTGTTACGCAAAGCTTTCCCCACAGAGTTCTCTCAACATGGTCTTCATTCATGACCTGCACCACCCCCTGCTATTGCAGTCCTGATTCCTCCCCCCATCCTCGATTTTCTAATCCAGTCATGACCTACAGTTCCTGGGCCTCTCCCAATCAGACACAGAGATGATGTGTTGTATCAAGGGCCCCCACGTGGGGTGGGGAGGGGTGAAGGCACACTTTACCAGAGCCCAGAGGCCCTGGGGGGCTTGGCCCAGGAGGCAACCTCCATTACCATGAGGAAAAACATTTGCATGGCTCAGGAGATTGTATGTATGGGATGAGAGATTGTGGTATGTGTGTGGGAGGGGGGCCACGTTACAAGTTTGTACTGGACCTGAAAAAATTATGCTTGCGTCCTGGTTGTATCCACTGACAAATGTTAAAAGACACTTCCAGGGAAGTGTGGGTCTCAAGTTTTGGTTGTGTTTTTAAAAGGTGATTACAAAACCTAGTATAAAACCAAACAGTTTCATTCCTTTTATTTTTAAATGATTCAATGACAAAAAATTTATTATTTAAAGGTTTCCCTGCTATGCTGCGAAACCCATACAACTGGTGCATAAAAATCTGAATGTGAAATTGACCAGTGTAATAAAAATAATAAACTGCCAAGACCCATTCAGAGCCACCAAAACCAACTCTTGATAGGCTGAGCAAATAACAGATTTTTCTGTTCAGGGGGCCAAACTGGAAAAGGGGAAAAAATTCCAGTTTGATTTAAACCAAAACCAGATTTTCCTAAAAGTTTTTATCGAATTGAAAACTTCAAAAGTTTCATTTTGAATCAAAAGAAATGTTTTCTGTTGCCTGGAAATAAGTTTTTCCCCCAAGTTTTTTATTTTGAGTTGACAGTTTGAGGTGTTTTTCACCTTTTTTAAAATATTGGCCAAAATTTAATTCAAAACATTTTGACTTTTTTAAAATGAAATGTTTCAAAATGAAATGGTTAAAACAGTGTTTCAACTTAAAAAAAAAAATTCAACCAAATTCATTTGTTGAATTCAGCCCAAATTTAATGAATACTTGGGGGCCCTGAAAAATGCTTTTTTCAAAAAAAAACAAACAAAAAAACAGTTTCTCAAAAATATTTCATCCTGTAATTGCATCTCCTGTCCTCCTTTGCCTCCTTTCAGCTGGTACTGTCT
This sequence comes from Mesoclemmys tuberculata, assembly GCA_007922155.1. Taxonomy (NCBI): domain Eukaryota; kingdom Metazoa; phylum Chordata; order Testudines; family Chelidae; genus Mesoclemmys; species Mesoclemmys tuberculata. The sequence continues at coordinate 2,305,632 of ML675646.1, read as the reverse complement.
TTACTTACACTGTAAATCTGAGATTTTCACAGCTGCCTCCAGCATTTGGGGACTCAGTTAATGGAAATTGGGTTTCCAGAATTTATGAACAGCTTTTAAATTCTTAGCCGAAGTGCTCAAGTCAGAAATGGCGGCTTTTGTTTGCTGGTAAAAGGCCTAGCATGCTGTGTAAAAAAAAAAAAAAAAAGATAATTAACTGTATTCATTCAGTGACCAAGCTAAGTGAAGGGCAGAGAGTAAACAAAGCAGAAATGATACATTAGGGGCTTTAATGCTTTCAGTTTCAGTTCAGATAATCCACAGTCAAGGACCTTTTTCATGTCGGGCTTGTATCTTGATAGTGTCCCCATCAGATTAGCTGAGCCCACCAACCTCGCTGCGTTGGCAATACTCTGGGCACATTCAAACCCAGGTTGCTGGAGGTGAAAGGTTTCTGCAGGAACTTCCTGTACTTGGAAGCCCCCAAGGTTTACGTTGTGTGTTTTGGCCATTGGATTGAGAAATGTGTCATCCAACTGGCTTTCTCATAAAGGCTCAAGAGCTGAGTAAGCTTCCCAAAAGTAGGCAGACAGGAAATGTAACCACAAGGTGCATTATCTACTAGGTTTAAGAGCAGCTGGGGGCAATGTTTATAGCCACCATCACTGTGGGTCCTCCAGGACTGGAATGGAGTTCCCTCTAATGCAACCTGATGGAATTTCCTTGCCCCACAACCATCTGCAAATTCACAGATGGAAACAGTCTTCAAAAGACAAAGACCTGGGATCACAATTAAAGGGGCTAAGGGCTTGGAAAGCTACACAAGAGAATTCAAGTGGTCTGGACACTGAAGTTCTCTGGGCACATCTGTCCATGTTTTCAAAGCACCGGCTTCCAATTTACCGCCCCATGGGGGGTGAAGCTCTCTTGTAGCGTTGGTCACTTCTCACTCCCTTACAGCTACTGTAGGTTTGTGTCCCCCAGTTCCTCTGGGGAGGTGTGGGCTGAAACCAAAATCCGTGGACAGGGTGCAGGGCCGTTGCAGTCTCCACTTTTCCCAGGTGGGGCAGCAGGTGGGAAGAGGTAGATTGTAACAGCAACCAAAAGCCGGTGGGTTTCTAACACAGTTCAGTCTTTCTTGGAAACACTCCTGTCCTCCTCCGTTCTACGCAGCTCAATGATGGAAACCTTGCTCAGTGTCTCCGGCCAGGTCTACGCTGCCGGCCTGTGTTGGGTATAACTACGTTGCTGGGTGAAAGAGTTATACTAACCATAAATCCCTGTATAGACAGTGCTGTGTGGATGGGACAACTTCTCGGGGAGTTGGATTAATTGTGCTGACAGGAGAGCTCTCTCTCATTGGCGCAGCAGCATCTTCAGCCTGGGCGGCACGTGGAGGAGGGTGCAGGTCCCTTCCTTTTGGAGGTGTGCCCGCCTGTTGCCACCATCTTTGTGCCCTGGGAGCAGGAGCACTGGAAACTCCCTAGAACTTGGATCAGGGGGAACACTGGCCCCTGGAGTGTGGGTCTGCCCCCTGCTCTGCCTTTTCAGAGACGGAATGGGGGCAGGAAGAGGCGGAGGGAGGGCATGGCCTAAGGCAGTGGTTCTCAACCTTTCTAATGCCGTGACCCCGCAATACAGTTCCCCATATTGCGGTGACCCCAAACCAAAAAATAATTTTGGTGGCTACTTCAAAACTGTAATTTTGCTACAGTTATGATTCGGACATAAATGTAATTTTGCTACAGTTATGATTCGGACATAAGACTACATCTTATAGTGGTCTCTTATAGTATAAGACTGATGTAGTTCACACTGTGTAAATGTATGGTGCTTTGTGTAAGTGTAAGCTGCTTTGTGTACTGTATAATGATTACACACAAAGCACCTTACACTTACACAGTATTGTGTGTATGGTGTGTGTACTGTTTTTACATTATTAACCTTTTTTACACCAGCAGGCTGTCTCGCAGGCTCTCTTGGCTCTCCGCCTCCTAGGCTTCTGTCCTCCGGCGCTTGCTGCGTCCGCCCACTGATGACGTCAGCAAGCGCCGGACACACGTAATGCGCTGCTATGGACTGTGGAGCGTTCCCCCCGCTTCCCCCGCCCCTTAGGCCCCGGACGGATGATGCAATCACGTCTGCGCATGCGCGCAGGCATTCAGTTTGGAACGCGCATCCATAACGGTGTGCATTCCAGCTGAATAGCGCTGCTACAGATGGTAGCGCGACTTCTCAGCGGCTAAAGCCATCGGAAATATGTATTTTCCGATGGCTTTAGGCGACCCCTGTGTTTTGGTCGTTCGACCCCCGCCGGGGTCGCGACCCACAGGTTGAGAACCGCTGACCTAATGCTACGGTGGTGCAGCTGTGCCAGGGTCATGTTTTTAGTGTAGACCTATCCTTCTTGTCTTTGCTGGACGAGGTCTCGTTGCAGCTTCGACGGGAGTTACTGGGGATGGTTGGGGAAAAAACGACAATTGGTTTTCATTGGAATTTTTCTTTCCTGGGGAAAAAAAAAGTTGTAAATAAAAATTGAACATATTTTGGTTTCCAGTGACATTTTTCACTTTTGGGTTAAAAAAATCAGAGATTTTTACCCCAAAAAGGTCAGCTTTCAGTTTTTGGATGTTCAAAGAAAATTGGAATATTTTAGTGAAAAGGATCTAAAATCTTCATCAAAATATTTTTTTTCAACTGAAATGGAAATTGTGAAAAATTTTCCAGCTCTAGAAATCCCATTATTTTCCTCTTGGGAGCTTCTCCACATCCTTTATTAGACCCTCAGGATCCTCTTTTCAGCTGCACCCCCTCATTTGGTGACAGGGTTCATGTTAACCAATGCAAGGCACTCCTTGTGGTATCTGAGCAGCATCCCTGCAGCAGTATCCATCTCAAGTATTTGTACGGATCCAATCACCGGAGTACCTCACCATCGCCAATGTATCCTCACAACGCTCCTGTGAGGTAAGGCAGTGCTATTATCCCCATTTTACAGGTCGATAACTGACCCATAGAGAGACTAAGACTTTGTCTACACTAGGACTTATGCCGACAAAACTTTTGTCACTTGGGGTGTGGGAAGAAAACACCCCCGAGCGACACAAGTTTTGCCAGCGTAAGCGCTTGTGTGGCCAGCGCTCCGTTGGCGGGAGATGTTCGCCCATCGACATAGCTACTGCCGCGCATTTAGGTGGCTTTATTATGTTGTCAGGACAGGAGAGAGCTCTCCCGTCCACATAACCCACGCAAGCACTTTTACAGCAGCACAGCTGTACCGAGACAGCTGTGCCGCTTCAAGTTTTAAGTGACGACTAGCCCCAAGTCACCCACCCAAGGTCACACAGGCAGTCGTGGCAGAGCAAAGAACTGAACGCAGGACTCCCAGCTCTTAGGCTAGGGCCTTAACCATTGGACCATCCTTTCTGGGTAGGACTGAATCTGCATCTCCTGCCTAGCATGGCTGAGTGTTACCCACAGGAAATTTGGCCAGCGGAGGAAACCGCACCTTTAAGAGCAACACAGTAATATAAAACTTGCCATGTTAGATCAAACCCATGGTCCATCTAGTCCAGTGTCCAGTCTCTGCCAGTGGCCAGTGCCAGCTGCTTCAGAGGAAGGTGTGAGAACTCTCTCAGTGGGAAATTTTTGTATATCTACCCATAGAGAAATCTCCCATTCCTAACAGAGAGTTGATCAAGCCCTGACACCTGAGGTTTTATTGCCCTCCCCAAGCTCTGTTTAAATGACATTAACTATTGAAACTCTGGATACTGAGTTCCATATAATCATCCATCCTTCTTTGAATCTTGTCAGGTTCTTAGCCTCAATGACATCCTGTGGCAGTGAGTTCCACAGTGTAATCACCACATTCTGTCAAAGTGTTTCCTTTTCTAGCACTCTTGAATGGACTGCCTTTCAATGTCATTGACTGTCCCTTAGTCCTGTGTTCTGTCAATTTATTATTTTCAGGATGTGCTGTGGTGTGACAGTTCCTCCGACTGTGTCCTACCTGTAGGACATCACCACAGGCACCTTTGGTGGATTTGCTGGGAAATTCTTCAGTTTTGTTTGCAAGAGTCTATTTTAATGCAGGTAGGCTGGACAGCAGAACACCCAGATTAGCTTTTCTCGCAAGTGTAGGTCAAGAATTCCCAGGAAAGTGATCCAGTTATTTACCATGCATGGCAGAATTTTTTTAAATAATAATTTCCTATGAAAAATAAACCTTTTTTCAGCCAGCTCCAGCGATTTCTTGTAAGAAACTGCACAGCCAAACCTGCTGTGATGCCTCCTCCAGCAAAGAAACTGCAAACTAGAAACACGCCGCAAGAATGCCATTGATAGGGCAATGCAATTCTGCATGACCATCAGTGAGAGCCTGTGCTGTAGGCGCACAGTTTAACCGTGGCTTGAACCAAATGCAGTAGCTCTCTTTGCTCCCCCATTGACTCAAGTGGGGTTTTACGGGGTGTAAGTCAGGGCACAGTTTGGACCCCCATTAAGTAAATCATCTCTTTTCAGGAAAACACTTGCTTACATGCTTTTCTCATCCTGGGCCTTGGTCCTTATTGTGTATATATTATTGTTCAGCAATTCCATAGGATCACATAGAACTGCCTCAGTTATTACAATACAGCTTTTACAGAGCTTTGGATAAACACGCATACCACTGTGCTGTATGGTGAAGTACTTTGTGCTTGTGTTAGAGAATACATGGGAACCACTTAGATCGACAGTACAAAGCTAATCACAAGTGAAGGGAAATAAAATGTGTATTTAAGGTTGCAGAAAATACTGTGTTCTATATGCTGTCATGATAAGGAAGGGGAAATATTAAAGCCTGTATCATGAGGCGTATGGACAAGGGGACAAATTTACAGGTAAAATGGTAACTTTTGTATTTTCTCTTTTTTTGTGTGTGTAACAGGACACCTGCAGTGTAAAATCTAGTCAGTTTCAAAGAAAACAACCAAATGTTGGGGTTATAATGATATTTTCCTTTAAAAAAAAATGAGAAATTCTTCTCTCTCTCATGAAAGGCCAACACAAAGCGAAGGGATGATGGACTAGCTATGGCTCTGACCCTGCCTTGAGAGCCACCTGGGCAGACCCTTGGCATCTAGCAGTCCCAGTGGAGTCCATGAGAATCTGATGGCCAGTAAGCTCTGCCCATGAGGATCCAATCACAGGATCCAGGCCTAATTTTTTACATTGAGGAAGCCCTGGACCTGAATCCATACAAAGTGTTGTCAAATGCCCAAATGTTTTATGAGCTTCTGGCATTACTTTTATGCTATCAGAAAGGCTCAACATTATTTCAAGTGCCTGAGCCATCTACAGGTCTATTAAGCACAGGCATGTCTACACTATAGCCATGACAATGCAAAGTGATGGCAATGCAGATCTGCCCTAGTGTAGATGCTTCCTATAGGGGTCTCTGATAGGAGTTCTTCTGTCAATGTAGTTCATCTCTTTGAGAGAAGGTAGCTAGGTCGATGGAGGGGATTAGGTTAACCTACCTACACCACTCAAGGTGCAAAATTTTTCACAGCCCTGAGAGACTTAGCTAGGTTGATCTATTTGTCAATGTAGTCCAGGCCTACTTTTACTCTTTTTTTTTTTTTCCCCTAACATGTACTTACCATAAAAAAATCTTCTACCATCAGTGGATTTACAGTGTATGTCAATAGCAGCTTCTTTGTAGTTACTATAGTTACTGTGTACAATGCTAGTAGGGTGGACGTTTGAGGCCTGGGCTAGTCACAAGTACAAACGTGCCTAGCCCCTGGGTAATTCTAGCCCACGCCACTGACCCGTACTACTGTGGCCATGCGACTGTTTTTAGTGTGCTAGCCCAAGCAGCGCTACGCATGTCTGTCTGCCCATTCTGGGAAGCTTGGTCCCACCTGCTGTGTAGACATACCCTTAATGACTTTGGGAAAGTCACTAAACCTCTCTGACTCAGTTTACCCATCTGTACAATGGGCGTAGTAATCCTTAAACACTGAAAAGCACTTTGAGATAAATTAATCGAAAGCCCTATCATAGAATCTTCTCTCATAGGTCATGTTTTCAAGACCTTTAATCATTTTTGTTGCTCTTCTCTGTGGCACCCAAAACTGGACACAATACTGCAGTTGAGTAGAGTGGAGGAATTAATTCTTGTGCCCTGCTTACAACACTGTCACTGACACGTCCCTTAATGATATTTGCGTTTTTGGTAACAGTGACACTGAGTCATATTTAGCATGTGATCCACGATGACATCCAGATACTTCTCCACAGGACTCCTTCGTAGGCCGTCATTTTCAAGGTTCATGTGTGCAATTGATTGTTCCTCCCTAAGCAGAGTTCCTTGCATTTGTCCTGATTGAATTTCACCTTATTGATTTCAGACCATTTCTCCAGTTTGTCCAGATCATTCTGAATTTTAATCATATCCTCCAAAGCACTTGCAACTCCTCCCAGCGTGGTCTCGTGCACAAACTTTATAAGTGTGCTCTCTATGCCATTGTCTAAATCACTGATGAAAATAATGAAGAGAACCAGACCCAGACCTGATCCCTGTGGACCCACTTGATATACCCTTTCAACTTGACTGTGAACCACTGAGAACTACTCTCTGGGAATGGTTTTCCAGCCAGTTGTGAACTTACTTTATAGTGAGTTCATCTGGGCCATATTTCCCTAGTTTGTTTGTGAGAAGGTCATGCAAGACAGTATCAAAGGCCTTAATAAAGTCAAGATATCCCATCTTCTGCTTCTCCTTATCTGCAAGGCTTGTTACTCTCTCAAGGAAAGTTATTAGGTTGGGTTGACCTGAGTTATTCTTGATAAATCCATGTTGATGGTTACTTATCACCTTATTATCTTCTAGGTGTTGCAAATTGATTGCTTGATTATTTGCTCCATTATCTTTCTGGGTACTGAAGTTAAGCTGCCTGCTTTGTAATTCTCTGGGTTGAGTTTATTTCTCTCTTTATAGATTGGCACTATATTTGTCCTTTATATATGCAAAGGATTATTACACGTAGTTTCATAATTCTTTTACTTGCAAGATATCAGCGTTATCAACCAGTTATCTGAAAATGTATTGCTTAGTGGATACAGGGAATTGGCACTTATAGGCTTCTGAAAAATATACTGAGTCCCATTAAAAGTCACATTTATAATGCCTAGAAAGTCTATAACATAATGATTTTGGTTTTGTATATAACAGATCTATTTTCTGTTGTATCGATTACACTGATAACTGTCCTATGCTGAAGTTTCTGTGATTAGAAAATTCAACTGATCTTGCTACGATCCATACTGTATATCAGCAAATTATTTCCAGTGCACCAAGGCAGCTGTGAAGAATGCTAGATTAAAAAGGCAAACATGCAATTCAAACTTAGTTCTCTATGATGTGAACAGTCATGCTTATTAATGAGTAATTTATAAAATCTCATTCTAGAAAATTAACTCTCAAATTTATACCTTGCTCAGTTCAGGCCAATTATTTCTCATTGTATTTTCTCACTCAACTTCCCATTCACACTGAGGGAGAGGATTTGTCCCCAGTGCACGAAGAGGAAACAGTTTTTGTGCTAACCCAAGCCCCAAGTCCCCTACCCATAGGAACCCTCACCCTACCTGCAATCCCTTACCCATTTGATCCCTAAACATAGGGCCAAGTCCCATATTGATTAGAATCCTAACCCTAAGGTGGGGACCTCTACACGTAAGAGCCCCAAGTACCCTGCCCATAGGAACGCTAATCCTATCCCCAAGTTCCCTGCCCATAGAAAACCTAACTGAGCTCGAGGACCCTGAAGATTGAAACCCTAACCCTAGGTCAGGGACCCCTACCCATAGAAACTGTAACGCTAGCCCCAAGTCTCCTACCGATAGGAACCCTAGCCCTAGCCACAAGTCTACTACCCATAGGAACCCTAACCAGAGGTTGGGGACTCCTAACCATAGGAAACTTAACCCTAACTCGAAGTCCCCCACCCCTAGGAACCCTGACCCTAGTCCCAAGACCCTAACTATAGGTAACATAACCTTAGCCACAAGTCCACTACCCATAGGAACCCTAAACTTAGCCCCATGTCCCCTACCATGGGAGCACTAACCTTAGGGTGGGGTCCTCTACCCATAAGAACCCTAACCTGATCCCCAAGTCTCTACCGATAGGAACCCTAACCATAGGGTGGGGACTCCTACCCATAGGAAATGTAACCCTAGCCCTAAGTCCACTACCCATAGATACCCTAACTGTAGGGCATTGCCCTATACCCATAGGAACCCTGACCCTAGCCCCAAGTCCCCTACCCACAAGAACTCTAAGCCTACCCTGCAATCCCCTACCCATGAGATCCCTAAACATAGTGCCAAGTTCCATATCCATTAGAACCCTAGCCCTAGGAATGCTAACCCTAACCCCAAACACCTTAACAACAGAAACCCTAATCCTACTCTCAAGTCCCCTACCCACAGGGACCCTAAACCAAGGTTGGGGACCACTACTCATAGGAACCCTTACCCTAGGTCAGCCTTCCCTACCCATAGAAACACTAACCCTATCCCCAGATCTCCTACATGTTAGATCCCTAACACTACTCCAAAGTCCCATAACCATTAGAACCCTAACTCTAGGGCGGGAACCCCTACACTTAGGTACCCTAACCAAAGCCCCAAGTCCACTACCCATACAAACTCTAACCCAAGGCCCCTGCAGATAGGAAGCCTAATCCTAGGTTGGTGACCATTACCCATAGGAACCATAACCGTAGCCCAAATACCCCTATCCCTAGGAACCCTAACTCTTGCCCCAAGTCCATACCCATAGGAGCCCTAAAAGTAGGGCAGGGACCCCTACAGATAGGAAACCTAATGCTAGCCCCAAAGCCCTTACCCATAGGAACCCTTACTCTAGCCCTAAGTCCCGTACCCATAGGGACCCTAACTCTAGCCCCCTACCCATAGGATCCCTCACGCTAGGCCAAAGTCCCCTACCCATAGGAACGCTAACCCTAGCCCTAAATCCCCTACCTATATGAAGCCTAACCTGAGCCCCAAGTCCCCTAACAGTAGGAACCTTCATGCTAGGAAGGGGACCTGTACCCATAAGAACCGTAACCCTAGATCATGGGCCTCTACGTATAGGAACCCTAACAAAAGCCACAAGTCCACTCACTGTAGAAACCCTAAACCTAGGACTGTGAGCTCTACCCATAGAAACCCTAACTCTAGGCCCAGGTTCCTTACCCCTAAGTACCCTAACCCGAGGGTGCATTCCCTTTCCCATATGAGCCATAACCCTAGCCCGAAATAGCCTGCCCATAGTAATGCTAACTCTTCTCCCAAGTCCCCTACGCATAGAAACCCTAAAATTAGGGAAGGGACCCTTACCAACAGGAATCCTAATGTTAGACCCAATACCCTTACCCATAGGAACCTAATTCTATCCCAAAATCCCCTACCAATAGGAAATCTAACCCTAGCCCCATGTCCCCTACCCATAGGAACCCTAACTCTAGGCTAGGGAACCCTACGCAAAGGATCCCAAACACTATCCCCACCTCCTCTTCCCATAGGAACCCTAACCCTAGGTTGGGGACCCCTGCCTCTAGGAACTGTAACCCTAACCCCAACTCCCCTAACCATAGGAACCCTAAGCAGAGCCCCAAGCCCCCTAACCTTAGAAAGCCTAACTCTATGTCAGGGGCCCCTACCCACAAGAACCCTATCCCTAGGTCGGAGACCTCTACCCTAAGAAACCCTAACTCTAGCCCCAAGTCCCCTACCCATAGGAACCCCAACCCTAGCCCCAAGTACCGTATCCATAGGGATCCTAATGCTAGCCCCAAGTCTCCTGCCAATAGGAAGCCTAACCCGAAGTCGAGGACCCCTACCCATAGGAACCCTAACCCCAAGTTTCCTACCCACACTGAACCATAACCCTAGCCCCAAGTCCCCTACCCATAGGAAATATAGCCCTACCACAAAATCTCCTACCCATTAGATCACTAACCCTAGCCCCAACTCCAATACCCTTAGGAACCCTAACCCTAGGATGGTGACCCCTACTCATAGGAACCCTAAACAAAGTCCCATGTCCCCTGCCCACAGGAAATCTGCCCATAGCCTCAAGTCCAATGAACATATTTCTCATCTTCTCATAGGCGTGGAGCTGGAGTCACATAATGGCATCTGAGGCACCACATACAGATCCCCATGCAGGATAAGGAAGTGGCCTGAGGAGGGTTGACTCAGCAACATCAACTGCACGTATATGTCGCCTTATAAGGGAATGGCATAGGTTTAAGCCATAACATCCTATAGGAATACGACAAAGGTGTAAGACACCAGTGCATGGTCAGCGAGTGCACGGCGATGTGTAGGTCTCTGGTTGGCCAGAAGCCAAGGGTAACCTTAAAAGGTTATGCAGCAAAGGATAGCCAGTGGTCACCGAGACATAGCAAACTGCTGCATGTGAAAAACTATAAAACCTAGATGTTAAGCAGCAGTAGCCAGAGAGGAAAAGGAATTGCCTAACACCCAGCATTTCAAGTGTGTTAGTTCAGTGGGCTGACGCATTCTCACTAGCCTGCTCCGCTACGGACTAATCACCTGAAGCGACTCTCTCCCGTCTGCAGAATTCAAGGCAAGCGGTCGTTTAAGTTTGGCCAACATGATTTGTTATTGCTTAAGCTTAGTAAGTATGAATTAATTGTTTCTTGTTGTCTGTCTTGTAAACTTTCTTGGGGAACTCCATAACTGCGCACCCTAGTGTCACAAAAGAGACAGCCATGCGTTGATCCTGTGAGATAATTAACGCAAAAGTCTTGGGTGGCGCATTTTGTCCCTCGCGCACGGAGTTCCTCCTTCTTTGCTACCATCTGTTAAAAATAAATTTATTGGTTAAGAAAAACAAGTCTTGCTGCTGTCTCTTTGACCTCCCGTAACTTATAAACTGGACCTTATTCGGTACACATTGGTTCCGATTAACAATAGGAACCCTAATCTTAACTCGGGGAACCCTACCCGTAGGAACCCTAACCCCAGCCTGAAGTCCCTTACCCATAGCAACCCTAACACTGGGGTAGGGACCTCTACCTTAGGAACCCTAATGCTAGCCCAGAAGCCCTTGCCCATAGGAATGCTAATTGTGGCCGCAAGTCCCCTACTAATAGGAACTGCAACCGTTGCCCCTAGTCCCCTACCCATAGGAACTCTAATCCTTGGGCTGGGAACCCTACGCATAGAAACCCTAACCCTAGGCTTGGGACCCTTACCAATAGGAACCCTAAGGAAAGCCCGAAGTTCTCAACCCATAGGAACCCTACCATATAGTGGGGACCCCTACTCATAGGAACCCTAACCCTAGCCCCAGGTCCCATACCGATAGGAACCTTAACCCTAGCCCTGAGTCCCTTACTCATAGGAAGCATAACCCTAACTCCAAATCCACTACCCATAGTAACCTTAACCCTGTGTTGTGGAACCCTACTCATAAGAACCCTAACCCTGGGTCATGGACCACTAACTATAGGAACCAAAACCTTGGGTCCGGGACCCCTACTCATGGGAACCCTAACCCTAAATTGGGGAGCCCTACTCATTAGAACCCTAATCCTAGCACCAATTCCCGTATCCATAGGAACCCCAACCCATAAGAACCTAAATCTAGGTCTGGGACCCAAACCCACAGGAAGATGAACCCTAGACCCAAGTCCTCTACCAATAGGAACTCTAACACTAGCCACAAGTCCCCTATCCATAGGAACCCTAACCCTATGGTGCAGACCCCTGCCTATAGGAACCCTAATCCTTGTCCCAAGTCCCCTATGGATTGGAACCCTAACCCTATGGTGGGATCCCCTACCCATAAGGAACCCAGCCCTAGGGTGGGGACCCTACCCATAGGAACCCTAACCTTATGGTGGAGACCCCTACCCATAGGAACCGTAACCCTAGCCTCAAATCCCCTACTCATATGAACCCAAACCTTGTGTGGGGACCCCTACCCATAGGAACTGTAACCTTAAGGTGTGGATACTTACACATAGAAACCATAACTGTAGCCCCAACTCCCCTACCCAGAGGAACCCTAACCCTACAGCGGGGACACCTATACATAAGAACCATAACTCTAGAGTGGGAACCCCTACACTTGGGAACCCTAACCCTAGGTCGGGGACCCATACACAAAGGAACAGTAACTGTAGCCCCAAGTCCTCTACCCATAAGAACACTAACCCTCGTCCCAAGTCTGCTACCAATAGGAACTGTAACAGTAGTCCGAAATCCCCCACCCAGAGGAACCCTACCCCTAGATCGGGGACCACTACCCGTAGGAATTCTAATCCTAGGGCCAGGACTCTTACCAATAGCAACGCTTATGCTACCCCTACCAGTAGGAACCCTAGCCCCAAGTTTCAATGCCCTCTCCCCATTGGAAGGGTTAGTGGTCCATGACCTAGAGTTAGGGTTAATCATATGCCACTGGCACCAGTTTATATTCCTTGTTTTGTTGTAATAATGTGGCAGCCAGGGCTACATCATTAACTGCTAAGCAGATGACAAAAGGTTTTGACTCATCAGGAAACCTTAGGGCTGGGGCTGTCAGAGCTTTTTGTTTTAGTGTGCTTAAAGCTGTTTCCTGCTCTGGTCCCTGCTCCCACTGAGTTTTTTTCTTAAGCAATTTCCACAGTGGGAGGGTAATTTCAGCATACTTGTAAATGTATGGTTGGAGGAAATTAAAGCCTCCCAGCAAGACTCATAAAGAGTGTGCATCAGCAGGAGCTGTCATTTCCAGCAAGGCTTTAACCTTTCGCTGGTCCCCTGCCTTCCTTCCTTCCCGATCACTGTGCCCAGGTAGACTACTTCTGATTGCACCAGCTGAGCTTTTTTGAGGCTTACCTTGAATCATCGTGTCTCTTGTATCTGTGCCTCAGTGTCCCTGAAGATTAGGATGCCGTCCACAGCGGAGAACACAAATGACCTTTCTTGTGGGGCCAAGTGGTCAAGCATGTCTACTATGTGTTGGTGAACCATAGCGAGACTGTCTTGAACCTTTGGGGTAAACTCTGGAAAGTGAACTGTTGGTCCCTAATTATACATGCAAAGAGATCCTGTGAATCAGGGTATAGCAGTATAGTAAAGAAACAGTTAGCCCGATCTATCGCTGAGAAATATTTGGACGTTGCCTGTACCCATTGGATGACCTGAGTCATATCTGTCACAATGGGGCCATATGTACCGATCCTTTGTTGATCCATGGGTAATCTATGGTCAGGCGGCAGGACTGTCCATCTGCCTTCAGAATGGGCCAAATCAGTGAATTAAAGGGGAGATGGATTTTCTAACAACCCCTTGCTTCTCTAGGTCCTCTATAATTTGTGTTAGTTGTTTCTCGGCATGTTTTGGCTACATATACCCACAATTTTCACTCATGCGTTAAACTTACCACAGTCGGTTTTCTTGTGGGGCCAAACATTAGGGAATTTGGATCGCCATTTTTCCATTTCCTCTGTGGGGAGGGCAGTGATATGCCCCTTCTTGCTTCTGGTTAAGATGACGTTTTGATTTCTGGGTAGCTGACATTTGGGAAGTACTTCCAGTATCCAAAGTTCTCCACTGGGCAAATCAATTACAGTATTATATTTAAACAACCGATCCGTTCCTAGGATCATATCATTTGTTATATTGGGAGTTTGAATCAGGTCTCTGGTGGTTTGGAACCCTGGTCTTGCAAAGGGGATTTGTGCCCATTCCCATCCAGTATGTTCTTTTCCTTGGAAGGATTTTAAAGCAATCATTTTTGATTTAGTCTCAAATTCTGGAGTGATTTTGATTAGGGATACTGCAGCTCTGGTATCAATTAGTGCCATTATGGGAGCTTTATTACCCATCTGAACATATCCACGTGGTCTCCTTCTGGGGTCCCATGAAAGATTACCAATAAGTCTCCACTGCTGTGCTCCTGTTCCCTGTGGCGGTTCCATGTCCAGTGGGCCTCTCTATTCTTTAAAATCAATCAGGGAGGGTGAGGGCAGAGGTGGTAGTGGGGCACGGGGGAGGACGTTGGCAACTTCCAGGGATTGTCTCTGTAAATGGAGCACCTCTTTAGGTAGATCATCTGTGGGAGCTTTATTCCATTTTTCTGTGTCTCCTCCATATGGTAGGAGGAGTCACCAGGCTAATCGGCGAGCCTCAATATTGATGGCATCTTCCCTCTTTTCCCTGGGGGCTTTACCTGTGTCCTTGCCTCCTTTGAAATTGGCTTGGGATATGTTGGGATACAGGCATCCTCCTCCTTGTTTTCCACGCTCTCCCGGACGTCCACGGAGGTTGTTTTTCTTTTGCCCTGTAATGCTCCTAGTCCCGCTTTCATTAGTATACGTTACTGACTCCACAGCGGCCACAGCTTCCTCCTCCTTAACTGCTGGGTCTATGGGTCCAAGGTGTTGTGCGATCTGTACGACCCTCTCCTACAGTGTTCCCAGGGTGGCTGGTTCTCCTGGGGCCCATGCCCCGAGTTACACAGAATAATGGGGAGTTTGTGTTGCCGCACAGTCTCTTAGGGATCCTAAGAGATGGGAACCTGGTCGACCGTTTCTGCGGTCCTGGCTGGATCTGCCCAGCCATGATCTGCATCAGTCACCACCAAGCCTGACAGCTGTTTGGATCTTCCCCCGGTTCCTGTGACATAGCAACAGTCTGTGACGAATGGACCTACAACTATTTCAGTGTCCCAATCTCTGAACTAACAGAAATGCAGATACTGGGACTCAAGTGGCCTGGTAAACCATCCCATGTACATCTGGAATGGCACTTGCAATCATGAGTCATCTGAGCTCATCATTATTAAGCATCTCGTGGTCCATTGTATGGAGCCCCCGATGTATGCAGTTAGAGAAATTTGTTCTATTCCAGGGTCCCATTGTCTCAGCCAAAGTTTGGATGTCAGAGCTAGACGTGGGCACGACTGTGAAAGTCTCGGATCTTGTACCACCGGGAGCTTGGGTGGTGGCTCTCTGGATGATAGCTGCTACTGGTTCCATTGGGGGGTTGGCCTGGGGGGTTTCATCCCAAATATCGCCATCCCACTCACTGCTGAGGTCCCATGGTGAGTCTTCGCAATCGGGATCTCCTGTTTCTTTGGATCATTCGCTGGTGGTTACCGTGGCAACTTGGCAGGTAGCAAATCCCAATTTTCTTTTTAAATGCTTAATAAAGGATTCACATCAACTATGGTTGGCGGGAATTCTCCCTTGTTCTACAGTTAATTTCTTTACCATGCTTTGTAATGCTTGGTTTTCATTTTCAATTCCGTTAAATGCTTCTTTAATGACATCTTCCAAAATCCTTTCCTTTTGTTTTCCTTCCCGAAGTGTTTCTTGAAGTGAGATTAGCTGATTTTGCATCCCTGTAGCAGAGGTTTTCCAATGCTCAATCTCCTTGTCTGCCTTATCTGCTTTTTCATGAAGGGAGGTCATTGCTTCCTGACTTTCTGCCAAGCGCAGACAGAAGCTGTGACACGCTTCCCATAGCAGCCACACTGCTGCAGATCCCTCCTGCTGGAGCTGGAAGGATTGCATACTGCCAAATGCTGTGCCAAGTTATCCTCTAAATTGGATACAGTATGCCCATCAGCTAGGACTTGTTCTGTGCAGGGGTGGTGTCCAAATTTCTGTAACGTATGGGAGAAAGGGGTGTCTTTTTTGATAAAGGGTAGGGAAGGGGGCAGATCCAGGTCTTCTGAAGGAAAGGGGTTTTTATCCTGCTTTCTTCTAAACATCTTGTGTTTGCCAAAGCATGGGTACAGTACAAGCTCCTATACCAGGGAGATGGCAAAAGAAGTGGGGGTATATCACAGGAAAACCCTCTGCGTGCGCACACTTTTTTTTCAAGAAAAATTTTCCTGCACAGATTCCCTGGGTTTCAGCGTGAAAACAGCATGCAGGGCGAACTCCTAACGTGCTGGCAGCGCAGGTTCACACGCTCCGCACGCAGTGCAGGCTCCTAACGTGCGAGTGGGGACCTGCTCACTTCAAAACTCAACACGCAGTGGGGACTCCTGACATGTGAGCACTCAACACGCAGTGCGAGCTCCTAATGTGTGAGTGGCAGTGACCATCATGTAGTACGAGCTCCTTCGTGTGGTGACTGCAAATATTGACCCAGCTACAATGCCCTGCTCATGGCAATTTTTCGAAACAAGGTACCTTTCTTTAATGATGTGCACACCAGATTCGCAATAACAGAGATATATGCCAATGGCCCTCCCTTTCGCAATTCTCCACCAAAATGTTATACTTATAAAATAAACAGCAGGATCTTATTCAGGGGGACAAGAGAGTACCCCATGTTTATTGTGAAGAGAGAAATTTCAAAAAGCAATTGTCTGCACATTTTCACACACACAAGGTTCTACAAAGATGAAGCATAGTTACCAGCCTCAGTTGCTCGTGTTAGTCCACAGCCACGTGGCTAAGACATGAGGGAGGGAGCAGAGGTCTGCCAGTGCACACCGATGCTCCTGGAGAATGACTGAAGAACCAAATCCAAAGCCCTCATCTTTCTGTCCCCTTTTTATAGGGTAAACTCTTATCCCAAGCTATAGGTTCTGCTTGGCCATGCTGCATCTACATCCCGGTGTAATTATCAATCATCCATGTTTTGGAAGCATGACCATGGTTGTTATTTTTCATAGTTCATCTTGTTTTCGTCCTTCGAGGTGGATCCCAGGATCATCAGGGCGGGCAGTCTTCGGCCATCTGGGTCATAAGAATTGTCATCGTCACTTCCTTGAACATCCAAGGCTGGTAACTTTTCCTGTCTTCTCCAGTCTCACATTCACACTTCACTCGTTCATCTATCCACAGTCTAATCTCTTAATCTTTACTTAAAACTTGTCACTGGAAGACACAAGTGTCCTTCAGAAACAATAACATTTCTTTTTCTCTAAAACATTCACTATTATTACAAAACATCCTCATTTAGCACTGGATCTGTCTGTTTCAGAACATTTGCTGATGTTACTTTAAGCAGTGGTTTTATAACAGGTGCACTTCAACAATAGCAACTGTTTCACAGCATGATCGTTGGTAACTTTAAAAACAGGATAATCAATGACCAGATCTTAGTTTTGGACCAAAAGATGGTGGTTTCAAACAAACTTATCAATAGTGAACAGATCACCTTCCATACCCAAAACACAAAGCCTCACAGAAACTGCTGTGGTGGTTTGTCACGTACCAAAGGAATTAGGGTAGTTTGCATAAAATCAATATAACAGAATCAAGCTTTGGGCCCACAATAGTAGGGGGGTCAATGAATCACCTATCCGGAAGTGGGTCATTTGACCCCTCTATACATTCGTCTCGATGCCCTCTCCACATCAGAAGGTGTTTCGCCCTCTGCAGAAAGTCCCCAAGGGCAGATAGACATATAATTGGAGTCTACGGGAGGCTAGGTTTTGGAGGGTTGTAGGATGGCACTGGATGACCCACCAGGAAGTGGTTCATATGACCCCTCTATGAATCCCTTTCTATGCCCTCTCCCAATCAGAATGAATGTCTTCCTCTACAGAAACTACACAGGAACAGACTGACATGTAATGATAGCCTATGGAGGGAGCTAGGCTTTGGTGACTTGTACAGAGGCACTGGATGACCCGTCCGGGAGTATGTCATGTGACACCTATATGATGTCCTCTTCCCATTGAAACAGTTTCCCATTCTGCAGAATCTCCCCAAGGGAAGACTGAGAAAAAATGAGTCTATTGGAGGCTAGCCTTTGGAGGGTAGGAGGGGGACACTGGATGACCCGTCCAGAAAAGGACCATGTGACTTCTTTACAAAGTCATCCTGGTGCTTTCTCCCCCATTGGAAGGGGTTTAACCCTCCACAGAAAGTCTCTGAAGACGTACCGACACGTAAGAGTCTGGGGGGTTGGGGGAGTTAGTTTTGGGCGGTAGTAGGGGGAGAACTATTACCCATCTGTTTCATCCTTTGCAGAAACTCTGAGGGCAGAGTGACTCATCATGTGGCTTGAGCACCCAGGTTCTCAAGAGGGCAGACTGACACATCATGGGAGTCTGCGGAGCTAGCCTTTGGGGTATTTGGGAGCACTGGAGGACCAATCTGCACATGGGTTATGGAGCCCTTTAAGAATTTGTCTTGATGAGCCCTAGCCATCAGAAGTGGTTTCACAATCCAGCGCATCAACCTGAGAGCCAACTGACATGTAATGAATAATATGGGGGGCTAAGCTTCGGGTGGTGGGTGTCATCAGATAACCTGTGTGGAAGTGTGTCTTTTGCCCCCTCTATGAACTCGCCTCAATGCCATCTCCCCATTGGAAGGGTTTTTACCCTTTGCTGAAACTCCCCATGGGCAGACTGATACATCACATGTGTTGGGTCCCAGGCTCCTGAAATGGGGGAGTGAGAGGACCTATTCGGAAGTGGGTCATGTGACCCTCTAAGAACTCATCTTGGTGACCTCCAGCCATCTGAAGGGGTTTAAACAGCCACAGAACCACCCCGATATCCAGTTGACACATAATGAGTAATATGGGGAGCTAGACTTCAGGTATTAAGGGGGCATTGAATGGCCCATCCAGGAGTGGGTCTTGTGACCCCTCTATGAACTCGTCTCAATGCCTTCTACCCATTGGGATAGAACATTGGGACAGAAACTCCCTGAGGCCAGACTGATACATCCGTCAGTTGGAGACCCAGGATCCTGAGAGCAGGGTGGGAGATGCCCCATCAGGAAGTGGGTAGTTTGACCTCTCTAAGAACTTGTCTTGATGATCTCCAGCCATTGGAAGGGGTTTCACGAGCCATGGCACTATCCTAAAAGCTGATTGACACATAATGAGGATATGGCAGGATAGGCTTCGCTTAGTACGTGGGCACAGGATGAGCCATCCAGAAGTGGGTTGTATGACCCCCTCTCTGTACTCTTCGCAATGCCCTCTACCCATTGGGATAGGCTTCAGCCAACTCCCCAAGGCCAGACTGATGCATACCCTGGGTTGGTGTTCCAGGTTCCTGAGCGGGAGTGTGGGAGATGACCCATCCGGAAATGGTCTGATGACTCCACTGAGAACTCCTCTTCCAGATCTCCAGACATTGAAAGGGGTTTCACCAGCCATAGCACCATCCTGAGAGCCGATGGACACAAAATGAGTACATGGAGGATGAGAGTGCGACTACTAGGTGGGCACTGGCTGACCCATCCGGAAGTGGGTTGTGTTACCCCTCTAAGTACTCGTCGTGACTTGAGCAGAGCTTTTGGTACGATCTCTCAGAATTCTTGCCAGCAAGTTAAAATATGGTTCGGATGGATAGACTGTAAAGTGGATAGAAAGCTGGCTAGTTTCATCAGGCTCAATGGGTAGTGATCAACGGCTTGATATCTAATTGGTCGCTGATCACAAGTGGAGTGCCCCAGGGGTCAGTCCTGTGCCAGTTTTGTTCAACATCTTCATTAATGATCTGAAGGATGGGGTAGATTGCACCCTCAGCAAGTTTGCTAGTGACACTAAGCTGTGGGGAGTGGTAGATACGCTGGAGGGCAGGGATAGGATACAGAGTGACCAAAACAGTTGGAGGATTGGACCAAAAGAAATCTGAAGAGGTTCAACAAGGACAAGAGCAGAATCCTCCACTTAGGACGGAAAAATCCCATACGCAGCTACAGACTGGGGACCGATGGGCATGGCAACAGGTCTGCAGAAAAGGACCTGGGAGTTACAGTGGATAAGAAGCTGGATATGAGTCAGCAGTGTGCTCTGGTTGCCAAGAAGGCTAACGGCATATTGGGCTGCATTAGTAGGAGCATTGCCAGCAGATCGAGGGAAGTGATTGTTCCCCTCTATGCAACATTGGTGAGACCTCATTTGGAGTATTGTGTCCAGTTTAGGGCCCTCCCACTATAGAAAGGATGTGGACAAGTTGGAGAAAGTCCAGCGGAGGGCAACAAAAATGATTAGGGGGCTGGAGCACATGACACATGAGGAAGGGCAGAGGGAACTAGGCTTGTTTAGTCTGCAGAAGAGAAGAATGAGGGAGGATTGAAGAGCTGTTGTGTAATTTGTGTCTTGCCTAATTGCCTAGGTTGCCGTAGCAACAGAGTTTAGCTTGTTGCCTTAGCTTTTAGTATTAGTTCAATAAAGATGTTTCCTGCGCTGATTTCTCTCTCTCAATACAAGCAATTAAAAGGAATTCAACATAACAATAGCAGCCTTTAATTGCTTGAAGGGGGGCTCCAGGGAGGATGGAGCTAGGCTGTTCTCAGTGATAGTAGATGACAGAACTAGGAGCAATGGTCTCAAATTGCATTGGGGCCATCTAGGTTGAACATTAGGAAAATCTTTTTCCCTGGGAGGATGGTGAAGCCCTGGAATGGGTTACCTGGGGAGGTGGTGGAATCTCCATCCCTAGAGGTGTTTAAGCTGTGGCCTGACAAAGCCCTGTCTGGGATGGTTTAGGTGGGGTTGGTCCTGCTTTGAGCAGGGGAGTGGGACTTGATGAGCTTCTGAGGTCCCTTCCACCCCTCATCTTCTGTGGTGCAGCGTGTGATGACTGAGGTGAACTTGTGTGGGAGACTGAGGGGGCCCAGAAGCAGGGTTTGGGCTAGTGGTTTCCCAGTCCCTGCCCTAACCCCAGCCCCAGGGAGCCGGGCTCCTGTTGCTGTTGGCACAGGGAGGAGGTTGGTTAAGGCAGAGAACCAAGAAGCCAGCACGGCAGGCGCGATGCGACTGCCATGGAGAGTATCGTGGGCACGCTGGGGGGCTTTGGCCTGGTGCCCCCTCCGCGTTGCACCATGAGGCCAGGCCCCCGCTGCCCTCGGCCCAGGGAATAGTTTGGTTCAGGCAGACAAGTGACGAGCCAGTGAGGAAGGCCTGATGATCCTGCTTAGCTGCCACCTGCCCCTGGAGGCATAGACCACCATGGCACCGAAGTTTGTGCCAGTGGCATGTGCAATACCACGGGCACCTGATGCTGCCACACAGCTCAGTGCCCTGGTCACCCCTAGGTCCCCCGCAGGATCCTTCAGCTAGCCATCCCCTGCCTGTGCTGCCTGCTGGGCCCAAACCAGCAGGTGTGCTCAGCGTGTGCTGCTGGATCAGGCCCCACAGAGAAGACGTTTGGGGTGAGCCAGGTAGGAATTTGGAGGGCTTGCTGCTGTGTGCACCAGTCACTTGGGCGGTCCCCTGGAAGTGGGTGACACAGATTAAACGCCCTCTGTCTGAGCTGGGTCAGGGATTGAATCCAGGCTCTCCACCTGCCCTCAGGTGAGTGCCCCACGCACTAGTCTATGGGGCTGCCAACCTTGCACTTTATTTTGTACTGACATGAAGATCTGAAATTGCTTTTTTGTTTGTTTTTGTGCTGACCCAGTAAACTTCTTACCGAATCACTAAAAATACCACAAGCATGCCAATGCTGTCCCAAAAGCGTGCAGTGGCTCGCAATATTCTATACACAGGCATTCGGAATGACACAATTCTTTTAGCTGCAGTGAATTGATCCTTTGGGTTCTTGAGGCATCTGCACGCAAAGAAAACAGGTGATGGATGAAGTCCTGGCCAGTGTAGTTTTATGATACAAGAAGTGCTTCTGAACGACTGTCAAAATACAGAATGTTTGATTTCTACCCAATTTCACGGACATTGACATTTCTTTACCGGTTTCTGGACAGTGTGAAAATTGCACATGTTTTGAACAGAGTGTCTGTAAACGCTGACATGACTGTCTGTACTGCTGACACACACTGATGCTGTGACGTGCATATTGGTCCAGACCTCTGGGGCCAGGTGTCACTGCTGCAATGGGGGTGAACTGATCCTGACGGGAAGAGAGGTAACAGGGTGAGCACACAAGAGCCAGTCTTCCATCGCTCAGTGGCCCTACCTGGGGAGGGGCTGCGTGGGCAGTTTGCACTGAGCTGTCCGTATGTAACCCTGAGGTGAATGATCCCCAGCTGCTGTCTGTGGGGCTGTAGGTCTGACACCTTTCACCAGCCGTCACCTTGGGGATGTCAGGGAGCGGCTTTCGCAGAGAGAGCCTGGCAGAGAGTCTACAGCCCGGTATGTAACGCAGGGAGGCCTTAGGAGCTAGTTCTAGTCCACAAACCAGAGTCCAGCCTTCAGAACTGATTACTCGCTCTCACGCCAGTGAGATAAACCGGCTGCCCTGCGCTGCTTCGGGGAACACAAAATGAACATCAAAGCCCCTCGGCTTCACATTCCTTACATCTGCCGAGCCCTCTCTGCTGCGCCGCCGAGATTACTCTGCGGGGTGTGATTGGTGGAGGGTCTGGCTCTGCTCCAAGGCCGAGACCGCCTCTATATATGCCTGGAGAGGGGAAAGCTGCTTCACACAGAGAGCTGGAGCCGCCTGGTCCTGCCGTCTTACACCGGCTACTTGAAGCTGAGGAAGTAACAGCTCGGCAAAATGTGCAAAGGATTAGCTGCCCTGCCGCACACATGTCTGGAGAGGTGAGAGCAAAGCGTGTCTGTGCAGACAACAAGGAGGGCTGCTGATTTAAGGGCAAGATTGTTTCAATTTCTTAAATAGATGGGGCATTTCCACGTGCATCTGCTTGGCCCTGGGTTGTGTTGGAAGGCAAGGTATAGAATCATAGAAGATGGGGGTTGGAAGAGACCTCAGCAGGTCATTTAGTCCCACCCCTGATGGCATGCTGCCGGACGAAAGACAGTTACATCACGGAAGAGAGAGGCAGGTATTAAATCAGAGGTTCCCAACCTGGGGCCCGGGGGTCAAAAGTGGGCCATTACTCCCCTCCCACTGGCTGCAGAAGGACCCAGGCAAAGCGCATTGCCGCAGGGCTAAAGGACCAGTGCAGGCTCCTTGCTGCAGCCGACGGGACAACACCTCCCTCCCCCGGCTGCGGAAGGGAGCACAGCAAAGTGCTCTGCCTGGGTCCTTAGGTGTTGGGGTCCCTCCTGGACCCAGAAGAGCGGCGCGCTGATCTCCCGTCCCCCTGGCTCCAGAAGAGAGCTACTGCCTAGGGACCCAGGTGGAGCGCTCAGGGTTTCAGGACACATGCAGTTTTCCTGCTGCAGCCAGGGGGATGGGAGAGCCTCCTCCTGAACTCCTTCCCACTGGCTGCAGGGGCGGGGGAGCTGCTGGCAGAGACTGGTGGCCCTTCAGGGTAGTAAAAATGAGGTGTGTGGCCCTCGAGCCAGAAAGGTCAGGCACTGCTGTGCTAAATCGCTCCAAAGCACAGCTGGAGGGTGCCTTTCCCAGGCTGTCGGTGGCTCGGACTATGGTGCACTAGCCTGCAGCCTGTGGATCTAGAGTGGCGCTGCTCTGCCAAGGCGGAGTTCTGCAAGTGCAGGTGGTGGGGCTGTGACGGGGGGGCCGTGGCTGAGATGGGGAAGGCGCTGTTGGACAGAAAGACCCGGTAGCTGTACTTTGCCAGCGCTCTTAGATGCATCCTGCTGGGCCCGCATTGCTGCCCTTGGCACTGGCCGTCCTTGCTCTGGCTTGGAAAGTACTTCAGTGGGGAAATCTCTATGGGGCTGTTCTGTACGGCCCTGGGGCTGGATTCTGAGCCAAGGCCCACGCTGAGCGAGGGGTGGGGGTGACGGGAGACTGCACAGGCAGCCCTGGAGGCTTGTGCTGCAAGAAACACCCTTCAGAGAGCTTGTGTACACTTAAAACCTGCTTCTGGAGCAGCTTCTCCCATAGGCTTCGGGGTGGTAGCCAGGGCGGAGGAAGAACTGTAGTGCTGTCTACACCCGGGACTAGGCCTGTTTAATTGTGTTGCTCAGAGGCATGGGTTTTTCACACCCCTGAGCCATGGACCTTATTATAGCGGCCTCATTTCCTAGGGCAGCCCAAGCCTTCGTCACAATTCCTTCCTGCTTCCTCCTTGGCGAGCCCCCTTGTGCTGGGCTAAGCGACGAACAAATGACCCCACTGCCCACACGTGTGTAGGGCACAGGCCTACCTCATTGAGCAGAGGGCAGCCGGAGCCCAGCCCCGTTCCCTGACACTCCCCACGCAGCTGCTGCGGGAAGCAAGGCGTCCGCAGGCGCGTGGCTGACTCCGACAGGCCAAGGCCAGGCAGGTTGTGCGAGGGTGCCCTCTCCTTCTTCCTTCCTTGCACAGACATTTCACTCAGCTCGAAATCTGGCCCTGAGCACAGAGTGCTAACCCTGCCTCTGGAGCAGCCTCATGGAGCATCAGTTGGGCCAGTGACGGATTCCCTCACCAAACCCATGAACCTTTATCAAGGCTTTCTCTTCACAGTCCCTAACTGCAGATCTGGAGCTGGGCTATTTAGATCAGCTGAGGACTGGGGCTATTGTGTAGCTGGAGACGTTGAATGCTGAACATATTGAATGGTGGATATACACGTGCCAATTCTGCTGTTTTCCCTGTGGATTACAGATGTGTGACCCATTATGCAGGCCGAGTGGGACAAAGGAAGAGAGAGAGATCTATTACTTTCTGTGAAGCCAGGCTTAGTGCAAGGATTTCATGAAATCAAAATGTGATCAGTGTCTATTAAGAATTAGCTTCGTTCTAAAATGTTTCAAAGTCTTTTCCTGTTCTCTGGATTTCTCTTAGAATGTGGATTATCCAAATCCACAGTGCACAACCCCTCTCACAAGGCATAGCTCTTATGCAGCTATTTCACTCCCTTCTCCCCATTTTTTTCTTAATAGCCACTTTCTGAGATTTCTCATTACATCCTACTGGAGTGTGAGCCCTGCTATGAGAAATTCTAGGGGCCCTCATTTGAATTTTCCACATTGCTCCCTGAGATCAGAGAGCAAACACTTTTACAGAGAAAGGACAGGGCTGGATTTGCAAGTCCCTGCTATACAGTGCCTGTCTTAGATATGCCATCTAGGAATTTCAGATGCTCTTAAGGGATGTAGGCGCACAAGTGATGGGGACCCCTCCACCAAGAGCCACTTTGTGTTTGGAAAAGGGCAGAGCTGTCGAGAATGTCTGATTTACTCCATTTCATTCAAACATGTCTGTGATTAATGAAGAAACAACTGCACTAACCTATGCAGGCATACATATGAACAACAATCACATATTGCCAATTTTAGTCATGCAATAGAAATCATTTCTCTCTCTTTATATGGCACCAGTCAGACACTTTCGGCTTTCTATACTCACGTGTAATCTCCTCCACCATGTGTATTGGGGGCCGGTTACATCAGAACTTTAAACTAGCTCTGATGAATTGTGCCAATGTCTAGTGTATAAGAAACTGTGCTCTCAGTGTATTCCAGACGAAGGTGCGCTGACCCTGCGCTGGCTGATCACACTTTAAAACCAACAGCTAACAAATAGACTCTTCTAGGCACTCCGGAATGATCCGGCTTTACCGAATAATTAACGGAAATCTTAGGCAAATTGGCTATCTGTTTTGGTTTTGCTAGGAGATTTTGGCACGTATGTCGATGCCACGCAAATATCTCCATCACCACCTTACACAAGTGTAAATGACGACACGGGGCCCAATTCTCAGGGGCTCTTTCCACAACTCTGTCGGTGTCAAGGGGCCAGAAAGAGTGTAATTGGAATCTAGACCGCCTTTCTGCCGTCAGAGCGGTACCAGGAGGCCTCAGTGTAAACGAGAATCGGGAGTATGCTGTGACAATCAGTGCACTTTGGCCTCTGCCTGATGAAGCTTTGAGGCCAGTTGAAGAGGGAAATGGTTTTACCATTTTGAGTACGAAGAGAGTGGAAACCGTTCTTGTGACTGCTTTCTGAGCAGCCCCAACCCAGCCTGGTGAGAGGTGAGCAGGTTACAGGTGGGCTCGAGATGGCGCTCTCGGAACAGCAGTGCCCTGCTCCTGGTGCTAAAGGAAACGCTTGATTTGCCCGACGCTCGGAAGCCTGCGTGAGCAGCATGCCCAGCAGGTCATGGGGAACAGTTTCCAAGCGCCTGCTTGATTTAGGAGCCAAAGGGGATTCTGCACCTCAGGGTTTCAGCCCAGCTGACTCTCAAGGGACTTAGAGCTTTTGCAATATTCCCCCTCATCACAGCGCTGCCAAGAACAGGCCTAAGGCAGGGGCTTCTCTGCATGGGGACCAGATTGCCCTGAAAGTGGATTAGTCAAGCTGCGTTAAATCCCTGTGTGGACGTGCTCGTTCCGAATCAAAGTGGTCTGAGGAGTCATTAACCCGGCCTGCAGTGCCAGCGGAGGGTGGACACGCTGAGGCTCAGCAGGAATCCCAGGGGCTCCTGGCTGTGTGTAGTTCTGGAGCTGCTAAGGGCTCATGAGGTTCGGCGTAGAGGCTGCCCTGCCCTGCCCTTTAGGAGAGCTGCCGTGGTTATGATTAAGTCTCTAAATGGGGAAAAAAATCCAGTCTCCAAAACTCCTCCCACAAACCAAGCCCCGCCCACTTGAGGCAGATGTTTATACGTGGCTTGCTGTGAGACAGTGTTTGCTTTCCTTTCAGCTGTGGAAGGGGCTGGGGCTACAGGGCGTTTGGCATGCTCACACAGGTGCCCCGTCCCACTGGCTGGCATGGATCCATGCTACGCCCCAGGTTTTAAACAGTCCCATTGGAAGATCCCTTTCAGGGTGCCAGACCCCCAGGGGTCCCCTCTCATCCTTAAGGGTAGGGCCCTACAGCCTCACTTCACCCTTGGAGCTCTGCCCAGAGCGTCCAACAGAAAGACTCCTGGGAGAGACGTGCCCGCTCCACGGGATCAATGCACCTCACAAATATTTGCAATGGGCCGAGGCAGCCTTGTCAGCAGAGGAAAGGGTTGCTTGGTCACTGGGAAGGGCTTAGGTCAGCGCAGAGAAACAAAGGGTAAAACAGGTTTCAGTCAGGCCCAGGCCGGGGATCTACCCAGCCAAGATGCTGTAGAATCCATCCTGGCTCCATCTCCCTCTCCCCATCTGCCAGTCCCGAATAGGTGCTCTGTGTCTCTTCAGGGGCCCTGCTTTTAACCACCTGATACTTTCCCCCTTCATTCTTCAACTGGGGCACTGCTCTGCTTCCCTGCAGAGATGTGGGAGGAAACGGCCTTTCTCTTGATTGGTGGTCACTAGGCGCGAGTGTCCCGCTAGGTGTGAGATTTCCCCCTAGTCCTCCTGGATTCTCCGTTGATCTGGATCGGTTCCAGCCAGCTCTTTAACACCCATTCATACCACCCCAGATGGTCACATGATGGAAACACCTCCTGTCTCCTGCTTTGCCCCAAAAGCAGCACTTTCATCCTTCCGCACCCACTGAGTAGCAAGTAAGTCACCGCCGTTCACATCGGTCAGGAAAACGGTACCGAAAATTCCCACTTCGTCACACTGGGCTCCACGCCTCCCATGGGAGGAAATTGCTAGTGATCTTGCAGATGAAAATGTCTCTGCTTTCATCCCCAGCTGCCTGTAGCCATAGGGGTAAGGCAGGCTCTGGTGGGAACAGTGTCTTCTGAGGAGCGTCAGCTGGAAGTGCTCTGTGAAGTACTGGGGTGTGGGAGGAGTTTTCCTTTGTGGCACAGCCAGTGCTCCAGACCCACATCCCTCAGTGCTGGGGAAGGCTGTAAACTCCATGCAGTGGGCGCGCTGGCTGATGATTTCCCCTCTGCGACGGACGAGGATTTCATATCTGCATGCTGCTCTTTGCTCTGCTAGCTGCCTGTGGTGCCGTGGGACTGCAGATATGCAGGGGAGCTAGGGGCTGCAATCTTGGCGAGCTCTTAGGGGCAGGTCCCGAGCAGTCACTGCTCCTCGCATCAGCAGAAGCTGAGGGTCCATTGGGCTCATTAGCAGGGCTGCTGAGGATGCCTGGTTGCAGTGGTTTCAGCAGGCACAGATCGCCCGGGTTTGAACGCTGCTTCCATTGCCTCGCTGAGTTGGGCCCTGGGCAGCAGTTTGCCAATGGGGGCTCAATGTGGAGTTAGTGTGAAGGTGGGGGGATGACAGGTGGTGGGGTGAACTGGCTGAACTGGGCACAAAAGGAGTTTGGGGTGCAAAGGACTTGGTATGCACTGTCTTAGGCGGGGGGTTATGGCTCACGGAGCCTTTGTTATGTTAATTGGTGGCTGTGAATGCACCCGTCCATCTCAATGAGGCCTGTGATTCTTCCAATCATTAGTACCCCTAGTGACAAGATAGCAAGTGTGAAAAATCAGGATACTTTTTTTGGGGGGGTGGGGGGATGGGTGGGCATAGCTGCGTATATAAGACAAAGCCACGAATATCTGGACACCTGATCACCCCAAGTCCAAGGCAGCAGAAGGAAGCTATTTGGGGGATGGGGGCTGTAACACAGGAACCCCTTTATCAAATTACCCCAACTTTGGAACTTCAATGCTTCTCTGTGCCCTCATAAGACGCACCAAATTTAAAAGCATTTTGATGAACCCTTCAGATTTTAAAGCACTTCCAAGAGTTGATCTTTAAAGCACGTAAAATGGTGGGAATGGAAACCCTCTAGCTGGTTTTCTGTTTTGGCGCATGCGCAGTGTAAAAATGGACTTTTTCCTAAACACCCTTCTCAGTTTGGGTCCCCCAAGATGGGGAAAAGGGCAGCATGCACTTCCTTGGGGAAAACTTGGTAGATTAATGCCATATTGATCCACATCAGATCAATAGTTTGATCTCCAGCTCTGGGGAAAATAAATTAACCTACAAGCTTTTTTTTAAAAATTGCTATTTTGGGGGGCCTTTATCACCAGAACCCCTGGCTCAAATGACTTCAAATTTGGCACACTAACCCTATCTTATATCCTTGTGAGTCGCACCAAATTTCTAAGGAATCAGATCAGGCATGTCAATTTTTGATGACTTAAAAAAAGTCCCTTTTAAACAGATGTCATGATGGAGCTTTAAATTTCCCCGCCATGATAATGTTACAAATTCTGAAATTCTGGCTACAGAGCTCTTAACTGCATCGCTGGGATGTTGTGGGACTGTGCTGAGTGGTTTAATGCTGTGCAGAGCGCTGATTAGCCCCTGTTCACTCGTGCTGCTGTTCCCAAGGGGACAGGGTCGTGTCACTCAAGGACAAGGCATCGGGCACGGGGACAGGGCACCTGGCACATTACAGACACTACAACTACGGCACTGTAGCTCTGCTGCTGTTTCAAGGGTGACCAGCTAGCAAGTGTGAAAAATTGGGATGGGGGAAGGTATAACGAGGGGGCAATAGGGGCCTATGTAAGACAAAGCCCCTAATAATTGGGACATCTGGTCACCCTATTGCTGTAGCACCATAGTGTAGATGCTTGCTACTGCAGTGTAAGAGGGTTTTCTGTCACTGTAGTAAATCTACCCGCTCAAGAGGCCGTCGCTGGGATTGATGTGGTGTTAGCTCGAGGCCAGGCCAGTGTTAATGGTATGATAAAGGCAACGTTTCTCCAACACTCACACATAGGCATCCTGACACTCACGGCTGCTCAGCTGCACGCTTTCTGACAGGCCCAGATTTAGGCAGTTGGATCCCCACTGTATCCCAACATGGGCCCTTACGGTCCTGCCCGGTAGCGTCATGGAGTTTAAGGGACCACCGGATAGTCCAGTCGGACTTTCTGCATTGCACAGACCTGCACCCTCCCTCCCCCCAGCACCCGCCCACTAATCTCAACACCCCAAATAAAAGCAAAGTCTCCCAGCCCACAGGAGACGAGCCTGTTCCGTGCTGCAGGTAGAGATGAGGAGGGGCCCAGGGCACCAGGGCCTGAGGCCCCCACAGTGGCAGGGAAATGGTTAAGTCAGGTAGACCCAGATAACCCTGGCGGGTGACCCTGTTCCAGATTCCTGATGGAGCCACAGCTCACAGCGTGCCCCTGTTCTGGGCCGTTCCTCGGTTAAAGATTTTCTGTCTTGAGCCCGCAGCACATCACTGCCCTGTGGTGGTGCCTGGGAGGCTGCCTGAGGCAGAGCTAGCGCTATTCTCTTGTCCGGAGCCTCTCTGCCTCCCATCACCCTCTGCTAGTCTCCCTCTGTTACATTCGGCTTTGTTTCCCTTTTCGACACCCAGCTGTGAGTGCCTGCCTCCACGACTGGCAGCTCTTGGGGACCGCGTGTGGGCCTCGCCTGTCGGTTTGTTTGTAGGCAGGAAAGGCTTCCCTCCCCTCCCTGCCTAAACTCTGAAAGGGGCTTAAAGACCCCATCACAAATCTGCACTCTCATGCTGCAGAGGAAGGTGAAAAAGTCCCCAAGGTCCCTGCCAGTCTGACCTAGGGAAACTTCCTTCCTGACCCTGTGTGTGGCAATCAGTTGGACCCTGAGCATGTGAGCAAGGGCCAGCCAGCCAAGCACCTGAGAGCGAGAATGCTCGGAGCCACCTCAGAGACCCTGGTCCTCCCTGTCCAATGTCCAGTCTCTAGCCCTGGCCAGCCCTGATGCTTCGGAGGAAGAAGATGAGAAAAGCAGAATACACAGAGGGAAAACACATCCCTTCCTGACCCCTGCAGGTGGCCAACTAAGCCCTGAGGAATGCCTGTGACAGGGTGCACTCTCACCGCTTTGGCGCCTCCTTGTGGCCCACCTGGGGATTAACTCACCACATGGTCTGACGTCCCGTTCGGCAATTGCTCAGCCTGCCGTCTCACTCACTTGTTCCATGACCTTTCTCATGGTCACAGAGCTGCCGCAGTTTCCTCTTCGTGATTTAGTCCTCTGGCCAAGTCGCACTGAAGTTCCCCCCTTCCAGGCTATTACTGAAGTCTCCTTCCAGACCGTCCCCAGCAGCCCCCAAATAGGATGCCCCTAGCATGTCACTCCCACACGGGCTTGTGTAGACACTTGAGCCAACCCTATACCCTGTGTTCCAATCCAGGGACCCTCAATTCTGCAGCTCAGGGTTTTACTCTCCCAGCCCTTACTGCTCCTTTCCTGGACTGCTTCCTACAGGTTCATTCTCGTCCTTCCTTGTAGCAGGGAGTGTGACTACAGGCTCTTCTGTAAGCTCCCTGGCTTCATAAACACCCCGCTTGCTTTTGTCCAGGTGAGAATCATAGAATCACAGAAGAAGAGGGTTGGAAGGGACCTCAGGAGGTATCTAGTCCAACCCTCTCCTCAAAGTGGGACCAACCCCAAATAAGTCATCCCAGCCAGGGCTTTGTCAAGCTGGGCCTTAAAAACCTCTAAAGATGGAGATGCCACCACCTCCCTAGGTAACCCATTCCAGTGCTTCACCACCCTCCGAGGGAAAGGGTTTTTCCTAATGTCCAACCTAGACCTCCCCCACTGCAACTTGGACCATTGCTAGCCCAGCGCAGGGGGGCAGGGACAGGGCCCAGGCTCCGCCAGTACTGGGTTATCCCTGGGCCCTGGCCCCACCCCCTGTGCTGGGCTAGTGTGCTGGACTAATGCAGCCCAATATGCCTTTAGCCTTCTCGGCAACCAGGGCACACTGCTGACTCATATCCAGTTTCTTCTCTACTGTAACCCCCAGATCCTTTCCTGCAGAACTAGCTCATTGGTCTGTAGCTGTGCATGGGATTCTTCCATCCTAAGTGCAGGACTCTGCACTTGTCCTTGCTGAACCTCATCAGATGTCTTTTGGCCCAATCCTCCAATTTGTCCAGGTCACTCTGTATCCTATCCCCGCCCCCATCTTAGTGTCATCTGCAAACTTGCTGAGGGTGCAATCTACCCCATCCTCCAGATCATTAATGAAGGTTGACCAAAACCAGACATAAGACCAACCCTTGGGGCACTCCGCTTGTTACCGGCTGCCAGCTAGACCGACATCAAGCCGTTGTTCACTACCCGTTGAACCTGATAATCTAGCCATCTTTTTATCCACCTTATAGTCCATTCACCCAACCCATACTTCTTTAAGTTGCTGGCAAGAATACTGTAGGTGACCATAACAAAAGCTTTGCTAAAGTGAAGGTATATCATGTCCACTGCTTTCCCCACATCCACAGAGCCAGTCATCGCATCACAGAAGGCAATTAGGTTGGTCAGGCATGACTTGCCCTTGGTGAATCCATGCTGCCTGTTCCCGATCACCTTCCTCTCTTCCAAGTGCTTCAGCATGGATTCTTTGAGGACCTGCTCCATGACTTTTCCGGGGACTGAGGTGAGGCTCTCCAGTCTGTAGTTCCCTGGATCCTCCTTCCCTTTTTTAAAGATGGGCACTGTATTTGCCTTTTTCCAATCAGCTGGGACCTCTCTCGATTGCCACGAGTTTTCAAAGATAATAGCCCATGGCTCCGCAATCGCATCAGCCAACTCCCTCAGCACCCTCAGGGAGACGATGATTTATCACAATGACATCTCTCAACACAGGGGACGCCCCAGGCAGTGGGAACATGGCGACCGCTCACCCCTTCACGGAGGAACATGGCTTTTCCCAGGTCACATTTATAGATTTCTTGGAAGCCCGAGCGACAGAAACTCTCTCTGCATCTGCCGAGAACCCAGACTCGCTCAGTGGTTCCCATCAGCACCATTTCCTGAAATGTCAAGGACTGAAGGGTGACTTTTGGAAACGGAATTTCCTGTGTGTGTACCACAGAGAGTGCGAGGAATTTGGGTTTGCTGACTAGCATGGTTAGAGGCTAGACAGGGAGGGCCAGACCCCAAGACCCTGTAAGCCACCTCTCCCTCCCGGGAAAGCATTCAAATTGGGCTAAAGAACTTTCCAAATGAGCCCAAAGAATTGTTCCCATGGTGGCCTCTGGGGAAGGAGAGCAGTTGGCTCTGCTACACTGTTCTCACCCCATGGAATGGGGTTGCGTACATGCCTTGGCCAGAGAATGTCACCTTGTAGTGCACGTTTTGAAGTTCCTCTTTGCCGTAACTCCACGGCCTCCGTGGTCTTGTCCGGCTTTGTTTACACTGCTCCTTAGCTGCCTTTCCTGCAACACGGCTTCCCTACTAGGGCAGGTTTTTGCTATTCCCTGAACGCCAAGACTTGTTTACCGCTCACACCTGCTTCCTTTTTGATCAGTTTAGACCTGATAGGCAAGCCCCAGGGTGGTTCGTGTCATCGCGGAACCTGGCCCCTACTGCCAGTTCCTGGGACCTGCATACACAGACACGGGCAGGCACTAGCACAACCTTACAGCACCCACACACCCCATCACACCCATCCCAAAGAAATAGCAATAGACCCATGGGGCCATGGTATCTGGAGGTCAGGAAGTGAGGCCGGTAGAGCCAACACATGCCTAACACTCAGCAAGGTGAGGGCTACAGAGGCAAAGCTCTGGGCTGGGCAGGGCCAAATTGACGTCAACACACAAAGCAAATGCTGAGGGACCAAAGGGACCCCGCTGTACCTGTGGATGCCCTAGCACTTAACAGGGAAAAGCAGGATTTTAACAGTGAGAGCCCGGAAAGTGTGCCCGTTTGTTGAAGGTGGAGCCCACACAAATGAGCACATTGCTCTGGGATGATTATAGATGTGAAGCACACCACAGGGCTCCCTCTATTGGGTGTCATCATCTCAGATCCAGCTAAATGAATGAGTCTTGGTTCCGGCTACGCAAAGCCTGCCTGCGGTGCACTGGACAGCATGGGGCTCATGCACGAAATGCTAAAGGACTCAGCCTCTGCCGTCCCAGTTGCATGGAGAGTAGCCGGGATGGATGGCACAGGGGGGCAGTGTGTGACAGCAGCAAACCTGAGAAATGGAAACTCGAGGGTGGCCAAATCCTGGGGGCGAGGAGCACAGGCTGCTCATGTGGGCTCTTCCCCTGGATTTGGTGAAGGAGGAGGACTCGTCACTGGACAAGCAGGGGCTCAGACCCCTTGAGCAGGTGTAATATGTCGGGACATCTGCATGGACGCGTGCCCTGTGCCCCATGCTAGCCCCTTCCAGAAAGAAATCAGTCCTCGCAAGGAACCCAGTCCAGGCTGCAGCCGGTCCTTGGGTCCCTCTCAGTGGGGGTCACCTGGACAGCATGTGCAGCCAGGTGATAGCAGGACAGCCTTAAAGTGTCAGGTCACTTCCCAGTGGCCTCCATGCAGTCTGAATCCACTCGCACTCCCCACAGGTCAGGCCAGGCCCCGTTCCTCTTGTCGAGAATGTAAAACACCCCTAAGGAGTCCCAGGAGGGGCGGGGAGGGGGGAAGACCTCTCCTTCATTGGGCTGACTCCCCCCCAACTGGCAACAGTGCCCCATTTGGAGCAGTGCAGAGTGGTGGCCGGTGGCCGCCCAGCCATCGCTGTCTCATGTTTTCAATGTTTTCACCGAAAAGTCAAAATTTTCCTCGGAAATAAGCCCTCATTCCCAACCTGCTCTGTGGCACAGCCTGTTGGCACCTCCTACACGAGTTGCAGTAGGGTACCCAAAGCAAGCCAGGGCGCTGCTGTGCGAGGTGCCTCTCCCTCAGCCAGAGCCTGCTCTGTGCGCAAAGGGCAGGCACATGCTTTCGGCCAGATGGGGACCTGTGCTTAGAGCCACGGAGCAAACGAACAAGGAAACCAAATGCTAGATGGTCAGTCGTCTGCACTGAACCGAGCACACAAGGACTGCCGCTGTCCTGCCCACGAGCAGTGACCTTCGAGACAGACGGGGAACAATGACATGCTCTACAGACACCACGTCAAGGGCAGGGTTGTGCCTCCTTCACAATCTCCGTAGGAAGATGACGTTGGGATTCCCTCTGAGCCCTTTTCCAGAAGACCTTGTCCAGTGCTAGGGGAGCATGTCATCCAGTCCTTCTGGCTCTGGATTTCGTCTCTCTGCTTCCTTTATTGGGCATACGCGGAGCTGATCAGACTCAAGCGTAGGGGGTGGGCAAAGGGCATACCACACACCCAAAGTTACCCAGACAACCCCTTCGTTATATACATTTACACAGGACATTCCACTTGCTATACATGGTGCCACGCATTTTTGGCTTGGCTTGGTTACTTTGCAGGAACCAGTTGTGTTAGTCACGTGGAACCTGATCTTTACCTGCCAGATTTATGTGGCCGGAGTCCCTAGCATCAAGGTGTGGCTGCTCGTCTTATCTAGCACAAACAACGAGAGTCCTGTAGCACTTTAAAGACAAACAAATTTCTACGGGCATAAGTTTTCGTGGGCTGCAACCCACTTCGTCAGATGCAAGAAATAGAAATCACAGATAGGAGGTGTATATATGCATCCAAGGGTACGAAACAACTATGGGGAGGATATGTGTTAGCAAGGTCCATTCAGTCAGAGTGGACGAGGCCTATTCCCAACCGTTGATGAGAAGGTGAGAATGTGTGAACAGTGACAATCATGGCTCGTCAGGAGAGAACCATCCCAAGTCCCTGTTCAGACCCAGTCTGGCTGTGTCAAGTTTGCAGATCAGTTCCAGCTCTGCAGTTTCTCGCTGAAGTCTGTTTTTGAAGTTTTTTTGTAGCAGGATGGCAACTTTCAAGTCACCCATAGAGTGTCCTGGGAGAGTGAAGTGCTCTCCCACTGGCTTATGGATGTTCCCATTTTTTATGTCTGATTTGTGTCCACTCATTCTTTTGCGCAGTGACAGTCGGGTTTGGCCAATGCACACGGCAGAGGGGCACTGCGGGCACATGATGGCATATATTACATTAGTAGACGTGCAGGTGAACGCGTTCCTGGTGGTGTGGCTGATGTGGTTAGGACTGTGATGGTGTCACTAGAGTCGATGTGTGGGCAGAGCTGGCAGCGGGCTTTGTTGCAGGGATAGGTTCCTGGGTTCATGTTCTTGTTGTATGGTGTGCGGTTGCTGGTATTTGCTTCAGGTTGGGGGCTGGCTGTAAGCAAGGATAGATCTGCCTCCTACGGCTTGAGCAAGTGAGGGACCATCTGCTAGGATAGGTTGCAGATCCCTAATGATGTGTAGGAGAGATTTTAGCTGGGGGCTGTAGGTGATGGCCAGTGGTGTTCTGTTGTTTTCTTTGTTGGGTCTGTCCTGTAGTAGGTGACTTCTGGGTACCCATCTGCCTCTGTCACTTTGTTTCTTCACCTCCCCAGGTGGGTATTGTAGTTTTAAGAATGTTTTATGGAGATCCTGTAGGTGTTTGTCTCTGTCTTGTTTGTCTTTCTCCACTGTATAGACTCATAGACTCTAAGGTCAGAAGGGACCGATATGATCATCCAGTCTGCCCTCCTGCACAACACAGGCCACAGAACCTCACCCGCCCACTCCTGTAATAAACCTCTAACCTATGACTGAGTTACTGAAGTCCTCAGATCATGGTTTAAAGACTTTAAGGACCACTCGTCACGCTTGCTTTTCTGTCCCTCTGCAGAGCAAAGGAGATCAGGACCAAGTTGGGCACGCTCCTCCAGAAGCCTGACTCGGCTTTTGACCTGATCATCCCATGCCCAGAGAAGCCGGAGAAGCCAGCCAAGGCCCAGAAGTGAGTATTTTGGCCATCTATCAGTGTTCTCTCTGTCAGACACCGGAGACATGGGCCACTAGAGCCAAGTGGAATGATCTGCCAGCCTGAACCATCCTGGCTCAAGAGGCGTTTAGCTTTGCAGCAGGATGGGGCAGAGGGCACTGCTTGCTTTCTGCTTTTCCGTTACATTTTCAAATTGATTGTCTAAACTAAACAGAGTTCCCTGGCCAATTCCCTGCGGGGTGATTCCATCCGTCTCACCATGTCCCCCTGCCGTTCCAGCTGGAGGTGGTGTTCTTCTCAGCTTCCTTTCCTAAACTGCGGCTGGGTGTCATCAAACAGCTCTGGCCTCCGGTCTCAATCTGGCTGCTCTTCGGCACTGGGCGAAGTGATGTGTTGCTCATAAAGTGAGGCACTCAAAGGGACGTAATTTGTCAGTAGCATCTCATCAAGAAAGCATGATAGACGCTTGGAGAAAGCTACTGTTCTGGATGAGTTTTCCCCTTCTCTTTACCCTGTCTTTGTCACTCATGATTTCTGCCATCATTTGGGGTTTGGATGAAACTTGATTATTCCAATGATTTGATTTGTAGGCTCCGGGAGCCCTCACATGCCCCAGTCAGGGGAAGAGAACTTTGGGTGTATTCTTCTTAACCCCTTCACACCTCTCCAAAAGGTGGCATTTCCCTGGGGAAGTCACCACGCACTGGAGGAAAGTTACTGTTGAGTTAATATTAAAAAGGGTAAATGGGTTCAGTGGGGCAACAACGGATTGACATCAATCACAGGAGAAACCCTGTAAACTCTGATTTGGGAGACAGCAGTAAAAAATGAATGGAAGGCAGCATAATTAATGCCAGTCAACATGGGTTTTTACAGAAAACAGGGCTTTCAAACAACTATGATTTTATTTGATTTGATTTTATTTTTTTAATGAGATTTCAAATGTGGTTGATAAAGGTAACTTGTTGACAAACTACGCTGAGATTTATTTGTCATTTGCATCCATACTAAATAACATGATGGGTAATAAACTAGCAGCATTAAGAAGATTCGATGTAGCACATATTAACAGGTTTAAAAACTGGCTAACGGATATATTTCAAAAAGTGACCGTTAAGTGGTGAGTCATCATACAAAATGGGTGTTTCTATTAACGTCCTGCAGGGATATGTCCTTGGTCCATTACTAATCAATATCTTTAACAATCATCTGGAAGAAAATGTAAAATCTTTGCTGATCAAATTTGCAGATGACACAAAAATTGGTGGCTTGGTGAGTAACGATGGGAACAGGGGAGTTCTACAAAGCACTCTGGATTGCTTGTTACGACAGCCTCATTGGAACAACATATCTTTCATTATGGTTATATCCGAGGTCAAACATCCAGGAACAGAGAATGCAGGTCACGTTACATTATGTGGAAATCAGTGACGCTGAAAAGGATTTAGGAGTCGTGGTGCAAACTAAGTGAATGTGAGCTCTCAGGGCAATGCTATGCTTTAAGAGGATCAGTGCGATCCTTGGATGTACGAACAAGGGACTGCTGAGTAGA
Organism: Mesoclemmys tuberculata; assembly: GCA_007922155.1. Classification (NCBI taxonomy): domain Eukaryota; kingdom Metazoa; phylum Chordata; order Testudines; family Chelidae; genus Mesoclemmys; species Mesoclemmys tuberculata. The sequence continues at coordinate 2,267,821 of ML675646.1, read as the reverse complement.
AGAAGGGAGGTGGGGTTATCTCTGTGTACAGTATTGGTGATATGGGGTCCAGTTCTGGTGTCCACACTTGAAACGATGTTGAAAAACTGGAAAGGATTAAAAAAAGAGCTACAGGAATGATTTAGGGTCTGTAAAACCTGCGTCACTGTGGGTGACTGAAGAACCTTTTGCCAGAGAAAGTTGAGGTGATAACGTGATACTTGCCAAGGATCCTAGCAGCCTGCACACAGTCCAGTGGATGATGGGACATATTCAAAGGCCTATAACTCAGCCAAGGCTAAGTGATTTTTTGCCAGAACACTGCGAGAAAATCTCTGCTCCCTCAGTATTCTCATCTTGCCAGATTTCATCTTTTGACTTCCCTAGACTTCGGCACTTGTGCTGTTGACAAAAATCCCTGGGTTGGGTTTTTTTATAATGGTTTTTTCCCTATCACTCTCATCATTTTAGACCAGACTTTGAAACCTTTAGCCCAAAACATGAACCTTTAAGAAAATGAAGTGTCAATAACTAAAAGCAGGTGCTTAAAATAGAAACACTCAGGCAGCCTTCCTTAGAGCTGTGACTGCAGTGTCGCTTTTCCAACAGTCTGCAAAGTGCTTTGGGATTCTCTAAGAGGACACGTGTGATGTCAATGTGATGCAGTGTTATTGTTATTATCCATTCGTAATGGCCTGAGAGAAGGCCATTAAAAGGATGAAAGCTATTGTCTTTCAACGTGCACTCACTCACTGCCACTAGAGTTACGGCCGGGCCCTTTCGGTTTGAATTTAATACACACAAAACCCTAATATAGAATCATAATTCTTCCTGAATGTAACTGACACCTCCTCACACCCTCCCATTAGCTGTCCATCCTGCAACACTTCTCTGTGTAGACCCTGCCCGAGAGCCCTGCAGACTGAGTGGGTCCCATTCAGAGGTGCGGTAGAAGGGACTTTTGGTGGCAGGGAGGTGGTAGGCTAGGAGTCCAGCCTAGCCCAGAATGGGAATCCCTATATGCTGAGAAGTGGCCCAGCCCTGGGAGGGTGGCTGCTGTAGCCATATCCTTCTCTTCACAGCAGCTGCTTTGGTCTGGGTCTGGCAGATGTTGCAGGCATGAGGCAGACAGTGCACTGAATTTGCCATATGACACGTGCAGCTGCTGAGCGTTGGGAGCCCTGGCAAGGGGCTAACTGTTAGGAAACCCCCAGGAGTCCCCAGTCTGTTAGGGTGTTATGCAGCTGTCCATCACTGTAGTCTCTGGGCGCACAATTGCCACTGCCCGAGTGTGGAGCGTGGGGAAAGGTACTTTCATGCCGAGGCGTGTTAGGTGAGCTAGCACGGGGATGAGGAGACTGGGAGAAAAAGAGTCCATAAAAGATCTAAATAACAAAGTACATAGCTAGGAGCGAGGTGTGTGGGAAGAAAGGCAAAAGCTAAAGGCTGAGACCCACAAAGGAAAAGGTGGGAAACCAGGGAAAACAGCTCATTATTATCATTAATCCAAATCATTATTAATACTGGCGCAAGCTCTGGTCGATGCCAGTGCCTGCAGATCTATCATAGGAATCAGCACCAGCCTTATCTGTGGAGAAGACAGACTGCCATCCGTCCCAGAGGCACAGCAGCTGCAGGAATCGGAACACAACAACCCCATTAGCGGCTGATTCTCTAAGGGAAACGAATGGCCTCTTTCGGGGGAGGGAGACGAATCCCACTTGGCTGTGTGCCCTTGAATCAATCTGGTTAAATTAAAACCTGGCAGGCTCTGCAGATGTGCCTTCGGAGATTTAATCTGGATCAAGATGTTCTGCTGTTACTGACCATTAGTCTCATTTTAACAAGCTGTTAGGAACAAATTGGATGCTGTGGTCCTGCACTGCCTGGGGGGCTCTGGCAGCTGCATCCCAGACGTACGCCTTGTCGCACGGGGAGAAAGGCCCAGCGAAAGGGTCCCCATACAAATGGCACTGGACTTGGCAGACCAGCCTGGGTTCCCTTTTCCGTGCATGGAGATGGTTGTTTCATTTCCCCCACTCGGTGTCCACGCCTGCCTGAAGCTGTGCGTGGCTGTTTAGATAAGTCATAGTGATGAACTAGCTTTTGTCGGCACAGCTAGGGTAGTGCAGACACTGCGTCTCCTTACATCGGTGGTGGGACCAGGGAAGCTGTGGACAGCTGGAACCCACCTCCCAACAGGGAGGGAAGAAACCCTGGGTGGCTTCTCTGCCAGCTCCCAGCTGGAAGCCAGGCAGCCTGGTCATTTTCACGGCTGAGCCATGAAATTGACCAGGCTGCCTGGCTCCTGGCAAGGAGTGGAGGGGCCCAAGAAGCCGAATAAGCTGGACCCCGCTCCTCAGGGACTGCGTCCCCCGGGAATGGGGTAGTGTGGACGTCAGCCAGCCACCAGCTGTGAATTACTGCAGTGGCTGTATGTCGACATATGTTTTGTCAACTCAGTGTAGACAAGGTGTAAGTCTCCACTGAACATTGACGAATACATGGTGGGAACCGGCCTGGGGCTCACCTGTGTTTCAGTATCATTAAAATAGGTTGTGTTATAAACATGTGCTTAGTGTTTAGACTTTGTGGAATGCTTGTAAATTGCTGTATGCATTAATTTCACTTATAACATCTGCCTGATATGCTCTAAGGCAATATTTCAGTGTTTGCTCTGTAACTGTAAATCACCAGAGAAGGTAGAGGCATTAACACTAGTTAGAAATGCTGGTTTACCACAGGAAGTGTTTTCTTCTGCCCAATAAAAGAAGGCCCATCAGCACCAGACCAACAATTGTGGAACACGAGAGACCAAAAGGCGTTGTCAGATTCCTCAAGGAGGAAGGGGAGAAAAAGAAACCTCTATCAGGCAAGAAAAAAACAGTAGGGAATATCCTTTCACATATACTTTCTGTCTCCTGGTGCCCAGCTGGAAATGCTTTTCAAGAGACGGACTAAAACTGTAAAAAGAGGGGACAAACATCCCAAGGCACCGTCTCCCCCTCCGCGCTCATCACATTCACTGCACCTGAAGTGACCAAGGAAGCATTCATTGGACTGTGGGTATGGGGTCCTCACCTCCATGGTTTGGTCAGGAAGACAGCTGAAGACACATGGGGAGAAACTGCGCTTGAATCTGATATTGTTTGTTAAGTTACGTGTTTGTAAACATCTTATCATTATTTTTCTTGCAGCCATTTCTGACTTTTATGCCTCGTTACTTGTACGCACTTCAAAATCTCTCTGTGGTTAATAAGCTTGTTTTGCTGTTTTAATTAACCCTGAGTGATTAAACTGAAGTGTCTGAGGAACTATTGGAGATAATGAGGTGACCTGTTTTTACCTTCAAGGAATAATGGACTTAAAATATTTTGTGCTGCCCAGGAGAGGGCTGGGCAGTGCAGGACATACATTTCTGGGGGAAAATTGGGGGCTGGGGGTACACTGGGGTTACCCTGGCTGGGGAGAGCCAGATGTGGTTGGCAGGCTGCAGCTGCACACAGACCCTTGAGCTGTGGCTTGAGTGCTGGAAAGTTGCTTGTGAGGAGCCCAAGGGGAAGCTACTACAGCCAGGCATTGGAAGGCCCCCATGTTTGTATGGCAGGGCTGACACAGCTGTTCATTAGTCGAATTGGTTTTTGGTCCGTCACACCCCTACTGACTGCCGTGGTCTCCATTGTGAACTCCACCGACCTGGGCTCGGGTAGACCAGGCGACCCCTTCCCTTTTACAGGCCACCCATTTTTCAGATTCCTTTTCCTGATTGCCCGGCTTGGCCAGCCCACCTCGCAGCTCTCCTTTGCTGAATGCAACGGGCCAGGCGACCATGCCAGCCCCACGCCCCAGATGCGCTCCGGCCTGGAGCAGAGATGAGGTAGTGGATCTCCTGGGCCTGTGGGGAGAAGCGGCTGTGCAGGCCCAGATCCAGAAATGTTGACAGGGGAGTGGATTGCTGGGGGTGCAGGAAAAGGGGTATGACCGGGACCAGCAGCAGTGCGGAGTGAAAGCCGAAGAGCTGCGGCAGGCGAACCCAGGAGGCCGGGAGGCCAGCAATTGATGCTGTGCCAAGCCACAGAGCTGACACTTTTTGCAATGAGCTGCATGCCATACTCAGCAGAGACCTCCCCCAACCTCCTACAGCACCGTGGACACCGCCAAGGCCCCACAGGCCCCTGCTGTGAACAGCCAGGAGAAGGAGGTGGACCAGGAAGAGGAGGAAGTGCATGGGGGACAGGCCACCGGGGCAGCCAGCTGTGCAGTGAGCCAGGACCTATTTCTGACTTCACCACACTCTAGTCCATCCTGCCCGATGAGCACAGGTGAGCCCGTGCCGGGAAGGGGCCGTGGCTAAGCCTGCCAACAAACGTCCCATTCCAGGAACGTCCCCCCAGGCTAGCAGGGCAGCAGCTTCTGGCTTCTCATCCATGTACCCACGCTAGCAGCAGTAACAGTACCACAAGGGACGGAGCGTTGCTCTCTGCTGCTCATTCCCCTGGAGAGTAGCCGCGGGGGGAGCGGGAGGACGTGCAGAGCACTTTGTTTATGTACGTAGGGATGCTCTTGCGGTCTCCTGAGAGGGCTCAGTGAAACTCCCATGAAAGTCTCTGCCGAAGGGTTCTGGCAGCCTGGCTTTTTCCTTCACAGCAGGCCAGTTCCTCATGCTACTCAGCAATGACAACACAGGGACCATTGCAGGACACAGGCTAGCAGCAGACAGGCCGTGGCCTGCACAGGCTGTTGTGCTGTCTGCCACGGTTACCTTCAGCAGCGAGATCTCACCGCCACCCATGGGAAAGGGGGCCAGGACTTGGTGCCTGCCAGGTGTGTGCAACTGAGCCATTCCCTCATTTCCCCAGCCCCCCGGTGGCTGGTGCTGGGACCAGCGCCCGGTGCGTGCAGTGCAAGCAGGAGTTCAAATGCAGGGATGAAAACGTTGGGGCAGCAATGGGGGTAAGGTCTTATCTGCAGGGCCCCCCCGTCCACACACACCTGTGGAAGGCCTGAGCCAGAGAAGGAGAAAGAAGAGGATGTTCACTGAGATCCCGCCCAGGGCCTGGAGGATGAATATTGTGGACAGCCGGGAGAAGGAGAAGGCGGCGAGGAATTCCAGCGGAAACAGGAGAGGGAGCTGCAGCAGTGGGGCTTCTCGGGCAGCAAACGCAGCTGCTGCAGGCTCTGATGAAGTGGGGCTCGCCTCCCGGGGATGCTGGTGAAGTCTCCCCGGTGATCCATCAGTGCGTGCATACCTCGGAAAGGTAGCCCTGTCTGTTGGTGCATGCTGGGCCAAGGGTATCTGGAGCCAGAATAGGATTTGCATGTGGTCTTTCATTCCACTGCAGTCTGGGAACCCCGCTGCTGCAAATCCATCCACTGTGTCCTGCACGCTGCCAAGTGTCACGTCCTGCGTAGCACAGGGGGATTAATGGCCCTGCACAGCTGCATGACAATGGCCCCCGCTGTGGATTTCCTGTCTCCAGATTGATTCCCGACGGACCAGGAGCAATCGGGCGTTGCAAGTTTCCACAGTACCTTCATCCGTCGCTTCTCCGCTGTCCGGGCAGCTCTCGTTTTGGTGCCCCTGCGCTGGAGGGCCGGGGCGAGCATGGTGAACAGATTCAGGAATGTGGCTTTGCCCCTCCTAAAGTTCTGCAGCTCCTGCTCGTCCTTCCAAAAGTGCATTTTGACGCGATCCCGCCAGTCAGTGCTTGTTTCTCGGGCGCCCGCCATCTGCAGCTGTGCTGTGACCACCACCACCAACCGTGCTCCGGTTCTCGCTACGTCCCACTGCGAACGGTCCTCCATGCAACTGTCATCTCCCCGTTGATTCAGTTCTTCTTGTGGCTCTGCAGATCCTGCAGGCTGGGCGCACTGCACTTGCAGCGCTCGTGTCCTCAGCGCAGAGGTGTGTAGGCTCCATGCTCCTCGCTGAGCAGGCAGCGAAAAGGGCCGTGCAGGTCTGGGGGATTTTGAAAAGAAGATGTGAGAAATCTGGGATACAGATGACGTGATGGGATGGAGACAGTTGCAAACTGAGAAGTTGATCCCTGTTACTCCTGTACAACCCATTTTGGTCCCATCATGCATTGCCCAAACCTCCCAAAAGACAGTGCGCTGGACTGTGCCAAGTTGCACACTGAGATCCCTACCCATGATGCACCACTCTGTGTGCTCCTGGTGAGCATGCTCACTGCCAACACAAGAAGCCAAGTACGCCCGTGTGCAAATATGTACGCTTTATGCTGACGTAATTTGTGTCATCGTAAGTTTGTAGCATAGACGTAGTCTAAGCATAAGCAAAAGGTCCCCCGTGCTTGGCCTGGGTTAGCCCTAAAGCACATATAGAGCTTGCTTATTATAGAAGCTCCTATTACCTTTTGAAACTTCAGTCTGAAATTCATTTGTGTGTATAGGTTTACCCGCTTTAACCATGTAAATAAGGCTTATTTCCTTGTCCTAGTTAATACATCTTTAGATAGTCTGTTATAAGGCTGGCTACAAGCACTGTCTCGTGTGTGATCTAAAGTGCAATTGACCTGGGGTAAGTGACTGGTCCTTGGGCACTGGGATAACCTGACTATTGCTGCAATCTTTCATGTCAGGGGCCATCTATCACAAAGGTAAGCCTCCCAGAGAGGCAAGGAGACACACCCATGCTAGCTCTGATCAAGCGAATGCACTGTAGCGTGGCCACAGTGGTGTGAGTGGTGAAAAGAGCTCATTGTTCCGGATACCTACCTAGGGTTTTGGACAGCTGGGCTCTTGACACTGTGGTTATGCTGCTATTTTTAGTGCCTTGGCTTGATCAGAGCTAGCGGGGGAATGTTTCCTTCAGCTGGAAATGACATGTCCAGCGCCAGTGTAGATGTACCCACAAAGACAAACCCATAGACAGGTCAGAGAAATGGGAAAGGCAAAGAACATAGAAGTAAACTGGTCCACTGGCCTAGCCAGCAAATGCAAGCCTGTAAAGACTACAGAAATAGAGGCTGACTCACACCCACAGAGGCTGCCAGTTCCCCACACACACATCAAAATCCAAGCACCATGAACGATGAGAAAGTTGGAATTTGGATCCAGATGTTGCCCCCTCTCCCAAGTATGAAATTTGCCCCCTCCCCCAGTTGAAATACGCTCCTTGGATTCAATTCTCTAGGAAGCGTGGCTCCACAACATGCGTTCGGATCCGGGGCTTTGGTCTAGCCCATCTCCCTGGTCCATGGAGCTGTCATTCAATGGGACGCCCAGAGAAGTTGCCCAAATGCTGAAGTCTCATTCCCTACCGATGGGAGGGGCCAAACAGGAAGGTCACTCCAGGGTGGGGCAGCACTGGAATGGGTTACCTAAGGAGGTGGTGGAATCTCCATCCTTAGAGGTTTTTAAGCTGTGGCTTGGCAAAGCCCTGGATGGGATGATTCAGCGGAGGTTAGTGAGCAGGGGATTGGACTAGATACCTCCTGAGGTCCCTTCCAACCCTCGTCTTCTATGATTCTACAGGGGGAAGCACACCGAAGGCCTGGTTAACACAGTTTATGCTGCCACTCTCAAGTGCAGAGCAGCAGAACAGCCCTGTCCCATGACATTGTAGTGCTTTTCACGGTCAGGATCTCATTAGACTTTTCCCTCCCATAAGGCTGAAAAACTGAAACTTGCTGGTCACGTTCACTTGCTAGAGGGAGAGTGAGTCATCCCACATGTCCTGCACTGCAGCGGGGCATGGGAACGGGACAGGCAGACTGTGGGAGTGCGAGAGCAGATTGAGAAGTGCAATGATTCCCCCCCACCCCGTGCACACACCCTGTTTTTGAGTCCAAGGGGGTTTGAGGACACAGGATCCTCTGAGAAATCAGATGAATGCCTGAGGAACTGGGGAGGGGACATGCCTGTTCACACATCAGTCCCTGCTTCTGTTCACAGTGGAAACTTTAGAGAAACTTCATCTTTATTCCCAGATCAAAACAATGTTGAATGGGAGTTCAGAGCGAGAGTGCACTTTGGTAATTGAGGGAAAACACATTCCAGCGTTGCTGTGCTGATCTCAAACCCAGACATTAGAAACCCCGGAAATTCATAGCAAAGGTTAATTCCAAGGCCAAAAGGCACCGTTGGGAGCATCTCGTTTGACCTCCTGCATAACACAGGCCCGAGAACTGCCCCCAAATAATTCCCAGAGCTGATCTTTCAGAAAAAACATCTCATGGTGATTTAAAAATTGTCACTGATGAAGAATCCACCACAACCGATAGTAAATCGTTCTGGTGGTTAATATGCCCGTTGTTAAAATTTTACCTGTTATTTCCAGTCTAAATGTGTCTAGCTTCAACTTCCAGCCATTGGATCATGTTAGACTTTTCCTTGCTATTGTGAAGAACCCATCATTACAGCATTTTCTCCCAAGTAGGTATTTACAGACTGTGATCAAGTCACCTCTTAACGTTCTTTTGGTTAAGTTAAATTGAGCTCCTTGAGTCTATCACTTTAAGATAGGTTTTCTAATCCTTTAGTCATTCTTGTGGCTCATCTTTGGACCCTTTCCAATTTATCAACATCCATCTTGAATTCAGGACACCAGAACTGAACATGGCATTCCAGCAGAATTCACACCAGTGCCGAAGAGGTAAAATAACCTCTCTACTCCTAGTCTAGATATCCCTATTTATGTATCCAAAGACCACCTTAGCCCTTTTGGCCACAGCATGACATTGGGAGCTCATGTTCAGCTGATTATCCTCCACACTTCCAAATCTATTTCAGAGGCTCTGTTTCCCAGGTAGAGCCCCCCATCCTGTAAGTATGGCCTGCAGTCTTTGGTCCCAGATGTACACATTTACATTTAGCCACATATTGTATACCAGTTTATCAAGCAGTCCAGATGCTCTGTATCAGGGACCTGTCCTCTTCATTATTTACTACTCCAATTTTTGTATCATCTGCAAACTTTATCAGTGATGATTTTGTTTTTTCCCCCAGTTCATTGCTTTAAATGTTAAACATTGAAGGGGCAAAACCAGACCCCACAGGACCCCATTAGAAACCAATCCATTTGATGATGATTCCCTGTTTACAGTTGCATTTTGAGCCACCTATCAGCCAGTTTTGTCGCCATTCAGCGTGGGCCATGTTAGTTATATGTCATTTGAATTTTTTAATCAAAATATGCTGCAGTATCAAGTCACATGCTTTACAGACGTCTAAGTATTTTGGCAAATGGCCAGCTCCATGGCTGTGGGTCCCATGTTTTTGCTTCTTGCAGATGGACAAGGCACCATCTGCTGCCTCTATTTCTGGGCATTAGCCCCCCCGGTAGTGCCTAGTGGGGCAAAGGGGGAGGAGGAAAGGACCCAGGCCTGCCCTCTACTCCGGGTCCCAGCTACCTGATGGTAGCAGCTATGCAGCTTACAGTGCTTTTGGCTGCAATTTTCCCCCAGACTACTTTCCCCTTCTGCCCTTCAGCTTCTGGGGTACCCCATCCCCTCTCTTCTTGGGCAGGGTCTCCTTCAATCCTTCAATCCTTCTCTCAGTCCTGTTCCCCCTTGGCAGGGTCCTTTTCCCCTCAGGCCTCTGTCTCTTTGAGCCAAGCGTTTGGCAGGGAAGCCTCGCTCCCAGCATGCCCCTGCACCTGGCTCCTTTTGGGCTTTCCTCGATCACTGCACTACAGCGCTCCCACCAGCTCTCCTTCCTCTCTCCCCTTGTCTGTCTGGCACAGGGATTTTTATCCTGTCTCTGGCTGGGCCTTAGTTGGCCTCAGGTGCTCCTAACTGACCTGTAATAGCCTCCCCTCAGCCTACCGGGAACAAGGCTCTGTTCATCCTAGGGTTGATATACCTCCCTTCTACCACTCTCCGACTGCACCTTCCGGGAGCAGTGCGTGGTGTCCCCATCAGGTTCCCTCTCTTTGACCCTATGACCCCCACGCCCCTTCCTGTTTTTCATTCGTTGTCCCATAGATTTAGTTGAGTTCCAGGTCCAGCGACTCCTCCCCTTAGGCTGGGGGAGGCTCTCTAGTGAGCCCACCCACTTCCCGGAACACGAATAGACCCCTCTCCAACTGCTCCCTAACCCTGCTGTCTCACAGTATATTACTTTGATCAATGTTAAAGAAATGTTAACGTCAGCTAATGTTGAGTTAAAGCACACATAAAGCTTAACTCTTCCCTTTAATGACACCGTTTGATAACGACGTAGTTACAGATTCACAGAAGGGACCATGAGACCATTTCTTTGGATCTCCCGTATAGCACAGGCCAGAGACTTTCACCCGGTTCCCTTTGTATTGAGCCCAAATAACTTTTGTTTGATTAAAGCATCTTCCAGAGAGGCACCCAGGCTGGATTTGAAACCATCAAGAAATGGAGAATCCACCCCTCCCTTGATACTTGGCTCCAGAGATTCATTGCCCTCGCTGTTACAAATACCATCGGTGCCTTATTTCTCATTTGAATTGGTCTGGCATTTACTTTCAGCCTTTGATTCTTGTTCTGCCTGTCTCTGCTAGATTAAGGCAACTTTTTGATCTTGGTCATTTCTCGACATCGTAATACTCATACACGGTAATCAAGTCACCTCTAGATCTTCTTTTCGATAAGATGAACAGATGGAGTGTCTCGCAATCAGGCATTTTCTGCAGCTCGTGAATCATTTTGTGGCTCCTTTCTGTACCCTCACCAATTCTTCATCATCATTTTAAAAGGTGTACACCAGAATGGGCTGCCATATTCCAGTATCACTCACCAATTCCACACAAAGAGACAAAATCATCTCCCTGCTCCTACGCACTAGCCTCCTGTTTATACATCCAAGGATCGCATTAGGCCTTCTTGTCACAGCATCGCACTGGGAGCTCAGGTTGAGTTACTTGTCCACTGTGACCCCTAAATCCTTTTCTGAGTCCCTGCTTTCCAGGACACAGTCCCCTGTTTGGTAGATATGGCCTGTATTCCTTATTCCTAGAGGTAAGACCTTGCATTGGGTTGTATTACAACCCACGTTAATACAGCTGACCAAACCATCCAGATTGCATGTCATCTGCAAATATTATCAGTAAAGATTTTACATTTACTTCCAGGTCATTGACAAAAATGTTCAATAGTGTCATGCCTAGAATGCGTCCATGAGAAAGCCATTAGAAACATCCCCATGCAATGCTGATTCCCCATAGACTTACAGAAATGTCAGGCTGGAAGGGACCCCAAGCAGTCATCAAGCCCAGCCCCCTGCACTGATCAACCCAGATCATCCTTGACAGGTGTTAGTCTGTCCTGGTCATAAAAACGTCCAACAGTGCGGATTCCACAACCTCCCTTGGAAGCCTGTTCCACACCTTAGCCATCTTTGTAGTTTATAATGACTTTTCTAATATCTAACATAAATCTCCCTGCTGCAGATTAAGTCCCTTGTTTCTTGTCCTGCTTTCAGTGGCCATGGAGAACATTGATCACAGTTCTCTAGCCCTTAACATATTTGAAGACTGTTATAAGTCTGTCCCCCCTGTTTTCTTTTCTCCAGACTAAACATGCCCAGTTTTTTTTAACCTTTCCTCCTAGGTCAGGTTTTCTAAACACTTTATCATTTTTCCTGCTCTCCTCTGGACTCTCTCCAATTTATCCCCATCTTTCCTAAAATGGGGCACCTAGAACTGGACACAATACTCTAGCTGAGGCCTCACCAGGGCTGAGTAGAACAGGGCAGTTTCCTCCAGAGTCTTGTGTATGACCCTATTGTTAATACGCTCCAGAATCATATTAGCATTTTTCTCAACTGCGTCACATTGTTGACTCATATTCAATTTGTGATCCACTGTACTCCCCAGAGCCTTTTCAGCATCTAACCAGCTACTCCCCATTCTGTTGTTACACATTTGATTCTTATTTCCTAAGGGAAGTACTTTGCACTTGTTTTTACTGAACTTCATCTTGTTCAGTCCAGACCACTTCTTCAAGGTCTTTTTGAATTCTAATCTTGCCCTCCAAAATGCTTGCAACCCCGCCCAGCCTGGTGTCATCTGCAAATTTTATACACATATTCTCCATTCCATTATCAAAGTCATTAATGAAAATATTGACTAGTATGGGACCCCAGCGTGACCCCTGTGGGATCCTGCTAAATAGGTCCTCCAATTCTAACAGTGGACCATTGGTAATTGCTCTTGGAGTATGCTCTTCAACCAGTTGTGCACCGACCTGATAATAATTGCATCTAGCCCACATTTCCCTAATTTGCTCATGAGAATACCACGTGGGACTGTGTTAAAAGACTTACTGAAATCAAGATAGATCATGTCTACTGCTTTCCCCCATCCCCTAGGCCAGTAACCTGTTAGAAATAACCAAACAGGTTGTCCCAGGGTGGACTAGGGAGACAGAACCCTTTATTGCCTGCTCGTTCCACCTCAATGCCGCGTGTGAGTAACAAGGGGGTTATTTTACAATTCCTTTATCCATAATAGTATGTAAATGTATACATTTCCAGCAACTCCCCATAGACCCTTATTTGTTTACATTGACACCATAAAATGAAGATTAACAGCTACATAATGAATACAATTATACCCGTCCCAGTTTGTTGTTTACAGGATTATTTTACAGAGTGCAGGCACGTTACCTTGAAACCTACTAACATTCTTTAAAGTGTACAATATGCAAGGGAGGGAAAGAAAAATAGTGCTCTTTTCCCACAAGAGGCCTTGAGCAGGAGGGGGAATAGTTATTTGTTAGCTCATTCCTTGTGCAGGTGGCTAGGAAGGAAGGAAAAGAAGAGAAATAACAGACTAGCTAGAATTCATACCAATTAGCAGAAACAAGGTTTGCCCGTGCCTTGACCCTGTTTCCTGTAACTTAGGCCTGACCCTTTGTCCAGCTTTTAACTCTTTACTCTCCTACATAACCCTGCCCCTTCTATCCTGTTCCTCACCCCTCTGCATCCCTGTCAGCCTGTGTACCTCGTCTCCTCCTCACTGCCTGGCGCCGTGAAGGGAGGGCATTGACAGCACAGGCGAGATAGGGTCCCTGCGCTCAGCTCCAGTGCCCAGCACCACAGGGCAACCCCAGAAACTGGAAGCAGCACCTGTAACGATCAGTCTTTGGAGGCAGCGCATGCGCAATCCTGTCACATGTAGGAGCCATGAGGGGATGGAGCATGCTCAGTGCAGACGGAATCTTTGGAGAATTTAGCTGCCAAACTCTTACAAGTGTCTACTACGTATGTGTAAGTGGCAATTTCCAGACGCTTAGAGCTAAGTCAAAATTGTGCAGATTTTCATCGGCACAACAAAAGCCACCTCCCTGGCACCAGCGTGACCCCAGGCAAGTTTCCTATCACAGCTCCAAAGCATGGAGGCAAAAGAGCGTCTCAAAAAAACAGTTGTGAAGAATGTTAGCCATTTTTCCCTAATCCCATTCTCAGAAACTACTGAACTGTTTTAGATGAAACTTCCCAGAAATCTGCAGCCCAAGGCTGACAATTGGCACTGAAAATTTCCCCTCACATGGTTAAAGTTTGGCAAAGTGATAAGCAATGGAAGATAAAGTCTTGTGATGGGAAATATCGAGGAAGCTTAGCCGCAGGCAGCATTGCCAGCCCTGTCTGCAAGGAAATGAACAAGAAGTCAGTGTGTTACATTAGATGAGTTATTCCAGTAAATCACACTTGTCCCAGCTGTACTGTTTGCAGTGCCTGCTCCTGAGCACATCCATCCCATTCCCCTCCTGCTGCTTGCCCGCATGGCCTGAATATTTGCTGTATTTTCTAATCTGCTGGCTTCCGTGGGCCTGGCTGCAGTCAGAACCATGGCCAGGCCGAGGCCATGTCAGTATAAGGAGAACAACTTTTTCCCCCTTGCTTGGGATGCAGCCTTCAGATAGTTTCTGCAACTTTGACTGAAAGTAATTCCAAGCCCCCTCCACATTCAGTTCTTGAGTTTTTTAGTCCAGTCCATTTTCCCAATTACAGCCCTTAACTTTTTAGCTTGTCCTTTTGAACGCAAGGCCCTAGTTGCAGATCTGTGTTTGTTTATTGTTCCATCTTCTTTAAACGGAACTAGCTCATGATCACTCGAACCAAGTGAACTCCTACAACACATCTTCTATGAGGGCCTCATTACTCACCAATACCTAACCTAAAATTGCAACCCCTTTTATAGGTTCAGTGACTATTTGGAGAAGTCTGTCAGCTGTCACATCCAGGAAAATCTGGGCCTACTATTATTATAGACTCATAGACTTTAAGGTCAAAAGGGACCATTATGATCATCTAGTCCGACCTCCTGCACATTGCACGCCAGAAAACTTTACTCATCCATTCCTGTACTAGACCCATAACCCCTGGCTGAGTGATTGACGTCCTCGAATCATGATTTAAAGACTTCAAGTTGCAGAGAATCCACTATTTACACTAGTTTAAACTTGCAAGTGACTCGTGACCCATGCTGCAGAGGAAGGTGAAATCCCACCAGGGGCTCTGTCAATCTGATCCGAAGGAAAACTCCTTTCAGACCTGCAAAAATGGAAATCCATTAGAACCTGATCATCTGGGCAAGACCCATGAGTCAGACAGCTGGGAAGGAATTCTCTGTAGTAACTCAGAACCGTCCCACTCCAGTGTCCCATCAAAGGCCATTGGAGATATTTGCAGATTGGCCACATGCCATTGTAGGCAGTCTCATCATACTCTATAAACTTCTCAAGGTCAGTCTTGAAGCCAGTTAGGGTTTTTTTGCCCCCACTGCTCCTCACAGGAGGCTGTTCCAGAATCTTACTGATGGTTAGCAATCTTTGTCTAATTTCAAGCCTAAACTTGTTCATGGCCAGTTTATGTCCATCAATTATCATAGAATCATAGACTTATAGATTAGAGTTGGAAGGGACCTCAGGAGGTATCTAGTCCAACCCCCTGCTCAAAGCAGGACCAACCCCAGCTAAATCATCCAGCCAGGGCTTTGTCAAGTTGCAGCTTAAAAACCGCTAAAGATGGAGATTCCACCACCTCCCTAGGTAACCCATTCCAGTGCTTCACCACCCTCCTAGGGAAAAACTTTTTCCTAATATCCAAACTAGACCTTCCCCACTGCAACTTGAGACCGTTGCTCCTTGTTCTGTCATCTGCTACCATTGATAACAGCCTAGCCCAATCCTCCCTGGAACCCCTCTTTAAGGTAGTTAAAGGCTGCTATCAAATCCCCCCTCATTCTTCTCTTCTGCAGACTAAACAAACTGAGTTCCCTCAGCCTCTCCTCATAAATCTTGTGCTCCAGCCCTCCTAATCATTACTGTTGTTTTCCACTGGACTCCCCCAGCTCAGTGTCATCTGCAAACTTGCTGAGGGTGCAATCCACCCCATTATCCAGATCATTAATGAAGATGTTGAACAAAACCAGCCCCAGGACTGATCCCTGGGGCACTCCACTCCTTACTAGCTGCCAACTAGACATCAAGCTGTTGATCACTACCAGTTGAGCCCAATGATCTAGCCAGCTTTCTGTCCACCATATAGTCCATTCATCCAGCCCATACATCTTTAATGTGCTGGCAAGAATACTGGGGGAGACCGTATCAAAAGCTTTGCTAAAGTCACGATATATCACATCCACTACTTTCCCCACATCCACAGAGCCAGTCATCTCATCACAGAAGGCAATCAGGTGATCCATGCAGACTTTTCCGGATCAACTTCCTCTCCTCCAAGTGCTTTAAAATGGATTCCTTGAGGACCTGCTCCATGATTTTTCTGGGGACTGAGGTGAGGCTGACTGGTCTGTAGTTCCCTGCATCCGCTGTCTTCCCTTTTTTTAAGATGGGCACTATATTTGCCTTTTTCCAATTGTCTGGGACCCTTCTCACTCACCACGAGTTTTTAGATCAGCTCTGGTGACAGGCCTGTCTGTTCTTCTTAGTAGGGAGACACCAATCAAGTAGATCTACCTCTTCCTGGTGTTGGGAGGATTCTCCAGCATTCCTCCTGTTCTTTGTGGCTGAAAGTCCTCTTGTCTTCTTCTCCCTTGCAATCTTCTGTGTGTCATCCTCTATCTTCCTGGGGCTCTGAATTCTGGTTATCTCCTTTGAATCTTTGTCTTTTCTTGTAGGACTACCCACTCTTCTCTTCTTTCTTGTCTTTCCACCTTCTGTTACTGCCTGCTGTGCCTCTTCTTCATTTTCCAACTCAACAAATCCAGCCCTGTGCTCTATTTCTCCTTCATTAGCCCATCTTTTCCTCTGCCTGGTTCTTGTAGTCACAGGCTTCCAATGGCCACTTCCCTCACCCAGCACTCTCCCCTCACAGTTCTCTAGTCCAGCTTGCATCTGGGATTCTTGACTTTTTCCCTTCAATCTATCCTTTCTTTTCCTCCATCCCCTTTGAACCCCGTTCGAAACTCAACCATAATTTCCACCTGCTTCTCCAAACCTCGGATCTTCTCTTCCATCAGCTCCATCAGGCAGCACTTCATACAAACTCAGCTCTCTTTGGGTACCCGCCCCAGGATAATGTACATCCCTCAGTTCCTGCATCTGGTCATCTTCACTATCTCTGCCATTCCTTGGTCACTGCCATTGCTGCCTCTGTGTCTGCCATAGCCTTCCTGCCTAAACTCTGAGTCAGCAGTGTGCCCTGGTTGCCAAGAAGGCTAATGGCATATTGGGCTGTATTAGTAGGCATATTGTCAGCAGATAGAAGTGATTATTCCCCTCTATTCAGCATCGGTGAGGCCTCATTTAGAGTAGTGTGTCCTGTTTTGGGCCCCCCACTACAAAAAAGAGAGTGGACAAGTTGGAGAGAGTCCAACGGAGGGCAACAAAAATGATAAGGGGGCTGGAGCACAAGACTTACGAGGAGAGGCTGAGGGAACTAGGCTTGTTTAGTCTGCAGAAGAGAAGGAGGGGGGATTTGATAGCAGCCTTTAACTACCTGAAAGGGGGTTCCAGGGAGGACGGAGCTAGGCTGTTCTCGGTAGTGGCAGATGACAGAACTAGGAGCAATGGTCTCAAGTTGCAGTGGGGGAGGTCTAGGTTGGACATTAGGAAAAAAAATTTCTCTAGGAGTGTGGTGAAGCACTGGAATGGGTTGCCTAGAGAGATGGTGGAATCTCCATCCTTAGAGGCTTTAAGCTGTGGCTTGACACAGCCCTGGCTGGATGATTTAGTTGAGGTTGGTTCTGCTTTGAGCAGGTTGGACTAGATACCTCTGAGGTCCCTTCCAACTCTAATATTCTATGATTCCTATGAAGGGAAACAAAAAGAAAAACAGAAAAGCCCAAACAAACACCAAAACAAAACCAGAACAGCTCATACACCCACCTGTAAACTCCCTGACACACTCCCACTCTAGCTCCCGTTTTCAGCTTCATTTGTTGGCTACTGTGCACTGGCCAGCTGCTTCACTTCCTTTAAAAGCCTCCTCATCAGGGAAGCCATTTCACCCCTGTGCCCCCCCGACACTTTCCCCCCCCACACACACAGTCAGGGCTCTGCTTCTCTGACAGCACACTGCCCCCAGCCAGCCTCTGCAAACTGAAGAGGAAAAAACCGACAGAATACACAAAAGCCCCTGTGAAAGGTCAAGGGCAGAAGGGGACGTGGCAGGGGTAGGCTCTGCCCCGGCTACTTGGTGGTGCTGCTACAGGCCACGTGGGCCATTGTAATTAGTCAGTGTGGCCCTCACGGGGCCTGCAGTTGGTACCACAGGTTTGGAAGCCCTAGGATGTGGGGGAAGCCAGGCTCTGCCCTGTGGGGATGACTCTGACCCTGGGTGTCTGCAAGACTCACGCCAGCATTTTAATGGTGATCAGAAGCTCGAGGTGGCTGCTGCTGTTTAGATCTGAGCAACTGCTCTCCTGGGAGCAGCTCCGATGCTGGAAGGAGCCCAAGTCTAGCTATTCCTTGCGCCCTTACGGCACGCTTATTCCCAGCAGCAGCCAGTCCCAGGGCCGGGCAGTCCAAGACAGTGAGCATCATGGGTGGCATCCCAGTGACGGCGGGCACTAACAAAGTCCAGTCTGGGCTGAATATGGGGGGCGGTTTCCTGGCAGTGAGAGCTGCAGGCTGGTGGGATCCCCTGTCCTTCAGTGCTAGACTAAACTGTGAGGACTGCAGATGATGTATGACTGGGCAGATGATGCGGGGGGGTCAACTAAACTAGCTGTGATCTGTCAGTTTCCTGGAAATTAGTCTGTTCCAGCTTCTGCAGGCAGTTTTCAATTCAGATCCATGTATTTCCTGTGCAGAATTCCTTCCCAGCTGCTAGACTGGGTTTTCCTTTATTGGTCAGTGCGTGGGGAAAAGACAACTCTCTCCCCCAATACAAACTGCAACTGGTTCTCAAGGTTATATTTGTATGCTTCTCTAGGAGAAGAATTGTATGATAGAGGTTAATGCCTTTTCTGGGGTCTCCGCCTGTCTCTGCCACTGACTTGTCATGTGTCCTTGGGCAAGTCACTCCATTGTTTGGTTTCCCTTCCGTAAAAGGGGCGCTAAGACCTGGGAAGTGTTCTCATCTCTCCTATGTTTTCATTGATGACGCGCTGTCACAATCCCATTCTGTGGTTTTATCTCCCCCTAGGCCCTCGCCAGATGAGGCTTTGCAGTGGCGTGAGTCCCTGGAGAAACTTCTGCAAAATTCTTGTAAGTTTACTGGGCTCCAGCAGTGAGAACAGACTCGGAGATGCCCTCCATGTGAAATATTCCCCCTGGAGTAAAGCTGTGACCCTCTCCCCAGTGATTCCCTGTAACAACAACCTGCGGGGAGCTCGATGGCTCTGGGGTAGGGTAGAGGAGAGCCTTGCCACTGCTAAGGGCTAGTGTTTCTGCTGGGTACAGAAGGAAGTGGGGCTGTCAGAGAGCTGAGGAAGGTCCTCATTCCCCTCCACCCATGCCCTGACCCCAGCCTTGCATGAGCTTTCAGTCAGGGAATAGAGTGAAAAAGTACTTAAAGAACTATGGGTTGGATGAATGGACTATAAGATGGCTAGAAAGCTGGCTAGATCATTGGGCTCAACAGGTAGTGATCAATTGGCAGCTGGTCACAAGCCGAGTTCCCCAGGGGTTGGTTCTAGGGCTGGTTTTGTTCAACATCTTCATTAATGATCTGGAGGATGGGGTAGATTGCATCATCAGCAAGTCTAGATGACTGAGCTGGGAGAGTGGTAGATACTCTGGAAGGCAGGGATAGGATACAGAGGGACCTAGACAAATTGGAGAATTGGGCCAAAAAAAAATGTGATGAGATTCAAGAAGGACAGGTGCAGAGTCCTGCATTTGGGCCAGAAGAATCCCATGCACTGCTAGAGACTGGGGATCGACTGGCTAGGCAGCAGGTCTGCAGAAAAGGATCTGGGGGTTACAGTGGATAAGAAGCTGGACATGAGTCAGCAGTGTGCCCTGGTTGCCAAGAAGGCTAATGGCATATTGGGCTGCATTAGTAAGAGCATTGCCAGCAGATCGAGGGAAGTGATTATTCGCCTCTATTCGGCATTGGTGAGGCTGCATCTGGAGTATTGTGTCCAGTTTTAGGCCCCCACTACAGGAAGGTTGTGGACAAGTTGGAAACAGTCCAGCAGAAGGCAACAAAAATGATAAGGGGGCTGGAGCACAAGACTTATGAGGAGAGGCTGAGGGAACTAGGCTTATTTAGTCTGCAAAAGAGAAGAACAAGGAGGGATTTGATAGCAGCCTTTAACTACCTTAAAGAGGGGTTCCAGGGAGGATGGAGCTAGGCTGTTATCAATGGTAGCAGATGACAGAACAAGGAGCAACGGTCTCAAGTTGCAGTGGGGGAGGTCTACGTTGGATATTAGCAAAATCCTTTTCACTAGGAGAGTGGTGAAGCATTGGAATGGGTTACCTAGGGAGGTGGGCGAATCTCCATCCTTAGAGGTTTTTAAGCTGCAGCTTGACACAGCGCTGGCTGGGATGATTTAGTTGAGGTTGGTCCTGCTGTGAGCAGGGGGTTGGACTAGATACCTCCTGAGTTCCTTCCAATCCCAATCTTCGATGATTCTGTGATGATTCTAGGAATCTCAGCAGCTGTGATGTAAAGCTGGACAAAGGTCCTCGAGAGGGAGAGCTCCTCGAACTCTGTGCTGTGTATGTCGGGGTGACGGGGCGTGCTGTGGCTATTCGTGCACTGATGTCAGCGTGCTCAGGATGCTGTGTGTGTCCGAGGTGTGCACTAAACCCCACTGCAGTGATGTGAGCATGGAGGGACCTGGGGACACAAATGGCCTGATGGCGCCTGTGACATGCTCAGGAACAGCAGCCACGAGGACAGGGAACCCAGAGCCTTTCTTCGCCTGGGATTTCCCTTTCCCCTGGCTCCAGCTGAGCTGTGGGATTTCGTTGTTGGAGTCCTGGTGAGCTCCACACATGGACGTGGTGGTGAAGCCCTGGGTTCTCTGGCCCTGAAATTGTGCTCAGCTGGCCATGGATGACTCCTCCCAGGCCCAGGCAGCTTGTCCTCATCAGGCCCCCCCCACGAAGGCCTGCCAGTTCTCCCCTTGCCCCTTTCTTTGCTACACACAGGGCCCCCTCATGGGGGGCGGGAAGAGTACGCTTTACCGGGGCCCAGAGGCCCTGGGTGGCCTGGCCTAAGCTGTAACCCCCCCTTACCATGAGGAAAAAAATGTTCATGGCTCATGAGACTGTCCGTATGGGATGAGGGATTGTGGTATGTGTGTGGGAGGGGGCCCATGTTACAAGTTTATACTGGGCCCAAAAAAGTTATGCACATGGAGCCCATTTACATCCCACACCCCAGGGTCACATCACTGACCTTTCCCACAGACCCCACTGCTCTACACAGCCCGGTCGTCTGCCTTTGGGGCAGGAGCTCCTGGGGCTTGTTTGAGCCCATCCCTTTTCCTTCGTGCGCCCTCGCTGTCTACAGCTCAGAACAGGGAGCCGAGGCCTCTGTCACGCCCCTCCGCTGAGCAACAGGGTCACCGTGTCTGTCCCTCACACCTCCACAGCAGTGCAGTGTGCTCCGGTTTGTAGTCCCCCCTGGTGGGCACAGGGGCATTAGTGACTAGGCGACATAGGTGCATTCTCCCCGCTGGTCACTGAGTTGGACACGCCTCGATTCCACAGCCAAGAGGGATCGCAGTGGTCACCTACGCTGCCCCCGGGGACAGCCGTGCATGGTGTTGTTTCGACTGACCAGCACCTTTTCATGAAAAGCTTCTGATTCCTGCAGAAAATGTTCGTTTTTCTGTCAAAAAAGAAAATGTGGGGGTGGGGCCAAAATTGTTCAGTGTTCAGTGAAAATGGAGGGGAGGGGGGATTCAGCTATTTTGGTAGCATTTTCCTTGGGGGCGGGGAATGGAATTCCAGCCATCCCTCAATGTCAGCTGAATAGCTGCTGTCTGGAAAAATAGCCTTTTTCAGTAATCAATTGTCAGACTTTCTAGAAACGCCTCAATTCTCAGCCTTCTGGGCTATGCGCCAGGCGGTTCTGCGCTAGCCTGTGTCCGTTTGTTCCAGCACCTCTGTTCTGTCAGTGCATTCTCCGTCTTGTTCCCTGCACACAGCTGGGCTGGGACTGGTCTCCGAGCAGCCTCTGTGGTAAATCTGATGCCCAGAATCAGTGCCCTTGGCCTCCTGGCTTGTACCTTTAATTCCCTGACAGCCAGCTGAACTAAATGCCTCTCTCACCAGCTCGCTATTTCTGAGAGACTTAAAGGATTTTTTTAATGCCCTTGGCTACTGGTTCTTTACTTTTCCATCGCGCAGTGCCCGGATCGAAAGCCTTTAGACATCAGGTTTTATAGACACATTGTGGAACGCTACAGAAAGGCTAATGTTACTGTGTGAGCTTCACGGCCTGTCTTCAAGTCCAGAGAAAATTATCCATGCTGGGGTGACCTGAGTGACAAAATTCTCCTGGACTGTTACGGCCACTCCCAGCCTAGATGTTCCCTTATGAAGGGACTGCACTTGAAATGCTACCGTGGCACCGTTGCAACCTTGCAGCTGCGCCCCTCTTGTGCAGACACTCCCTGAGTTGGCGGGAGGGTTCTCCCTGGGCAGAGGTGCCCACCTCTCCGAGAGGCAGTAGCGAAGTCAATGGAAGATGGAAGAATTCTTCCATCGACCAGGTGCCATCTACACAGGGTCCTTGGGTGTGGATTGTTCATGGCCCCAGCTATGTCTCAGGGGCGTGAATAACCGTGGCTGAAGGGGAGTGAGTGGTGAGGAGAGATGCAGGACAATGCCAAGGGAGCACGTGGGGAGCTGGGGGCCGGAAGGCACTTGTGGGCACGCTTGGGGAAGACGTCACCAGCGGCCTCTTGTGGCCTGAGAAACACCAACTGTACCAAAGCCGGGAGCTGGGCTGGCATAGCTAGTGCAGGGGGCAGGACTGGCGCACGGGAAGCGGGGAAGTCTGGGGTCCCCAGTCAGCTTTGCCTTGGCTTATACAGTGACATGGGGCATTTTCCATTTTAAACCTTTTTTTGTTAAACCAGCAGGACTTTCTGCATAGCAGCTAAATAGAACCACGGCAGCCGTAGGGCCGAGAGGGGGCACAAAACAAGCAGGAACAGTCCCAGCTCTGGGCCACGGGGCAGTGACACCCACCCACTACAGTTCCTTCCCTTGCCACACCCACCTAGCCTTTCATTTTCTTCAGCTCCTAGCCGCAGGCAGCGTTTCCAGAGTCGGTTCAGCTCCCCGCATCCATTCAGTGGGATTTTGTCCTCGCACCGATAGTCGTTTCCTCTCCAGTTCCTGAGGGTGCTGCTAGAGATCACCACAATGCTGCAGACAGCGAAGGAACTGGCGAGGCATGAGTGAAATAACCCCATGTGTGCAGCTAGACTCAGCCATGGCCCCGGGACACGTGAGCATATTAAAGGAACTGGCATGTGAAATTGCAGCCCCAATGAATTTGTAAATCAGGGAGTCGCCCCTATGACTGGAGAATTGCGACTATAGTACCTATTTTTAAGAACATGATCCAGGAAACTACAGGCAATCCCATTACAAGGATTTTTAATGCATCTGTAAACTCGGGGGGTTGTATCATATAACTGGAGAATTGCTAGCATAGTTTCTATCTTTAAGAAAAGGAAAAAGGTGATCCAGGAAACTACAGGCCTTTTCATTTCATCTCAGTTTTATGCAAGGCCTTGGAACAAATTTTGAAAGAGAAAGTAGTTAAGGACAAAGACGTAAGTGAGATAAAATACAAAACGATTTTACAAAAGGTAGATCATGCCAGACCAACTTGATCTCTTTCTTTAAGAAGATAATTGATTTCAGACAAAGGAAAAATGCAGTAGATCTAATATACCTGGATTTCAATAAAGCATTCGTTACAGCTCCACAGGGGAAATTATTAGTTAAATTGGGAGAAGACGGGGATTGATATAAGAACTGAAAGGTGGATAAGGAACTGGCTAAAGGGGAGACAACATCTGGTCATGATGAAAGAGGAACTGTGAGGCTGGAGGGAGATTACTAGCGGAGTTCCTCTGGGAACGGTCTTGGGACCAATCTTATCTAACATTTTCATTCATGACCTTGGCACAGTGTGCTAATAAAACATGTGGATGACACAAAGTTGGGAGATACTGACAATATGGAGGAGGATCAGAATATCCTACAAGAAGATCTGGATGACATTGAAAACTGGAGTAATAGAAATGGGATGAAATTTAATAATGCAAAGTGCAAGGTCATATATTTAGGGACTAACATCAAGAATTTTTGCTATAAAGTGGTGGCATCCAGTTGGAAATGATGGGGGAGGAGAAACACCTGGATGTAGTGCATGTGGTCTGGGACAGCGCCGTTTCCCCTCCACTCCCAAACTGCCCCAGCCATGGCAAAGTCATTTCTCCCACAGATTGTACTGGGGAGTGGGGCGTTGAAAGGAGCCTTTCCCGATTGTCTCTGTACAGACGGGCTTGCCAGCTTCAGGACCTTCCTTCAGTCCGAGTTCAGCGAGGAGAACGTTGAGTTTTGGATTGCCTGTGAAGACTACAAGAAAATCAAGTCCCCCACCAAGATGGCTGAGAAGGCCAAGAAAATTTATGAGGAGTTCATCCAGACGGAGGCGCCTAAAGAGGTCAGTGCAGTCAGAGGGGCGACTGGTGTGGGGAGGGACGGATGCATGGCCCGAGTACTGATAGCCCCAAAGCTGGTTGCTCACACTGTGCTCTCTTCAACGCCATGTAGGCATCTTGTCTAGACCTGAAGAGCCACAGCAAAAATGCAAAAAGTGGAGCAGATTCCAGCCACCTGGTCTATAATCCAGAGGCCTGGCCAATGGTGCCTGCAGCTCCCAGCATGCAGTTCTGCATTGGTGCAGAGATAGAGTCACCACGCCCCATGCTGTGGAATCATCTGGCCTGGTGGTTGCACTTTGCTCACACCAGCTGCCATTCCTCCCTGGAGCTAGTGAACAAGGCACTTGGATTACTCTCCTAGGTGCCCGGGCTAAGGGGAGAAATGGGCAAGGATTTAGATATTGTTAAAGAGTCTGTGATGCCAGCAACATCTTTATCTCTCTGGTGAGGATTCACTCGTTTACCTGCCACCCCCAGATCTGCCACGCTCCATCCCCTGACATCTCTGCCTGCCTCTCTGGCACCTCCCAGGGATGGCCGGCTGCCACTGAACCTAACACAGCTTAAACGGAGCTCCTCATCTTCCCCTGAGCCCTTTCTGCTCCCCACTGTCACCCTGCACTACTTCCCTATCTGCCCTGGTCCTCCCTCACATCTACAGCTCCAAGCTCCTTGCATTGCCTGCCTCGGGCCTCCGTGCTTCCAAACAAACACTCACAACTATTCCCGATGCTGCTGCCAGCTCCTCTCCTAACCCGCCAGCTCCCTCTTTGTAGCCCTCCGCTGGCTGTCCCTTCTCCAAGCACCAGGCTTGTCTCCACCTTCCCCCTCCATCTCTCAGCTCCATGCAGGGGATCTCATCCCCTCCACCTGTGCGGAGCCAGGGAATCCGCTGAGCTCCCTCTTGTGGAGAAGTCCTGTGACCCAAAGAAACAAAAGTGGGGAAAGTCACCGTTGCCCCTCTGATGTCCTGTCTCGAGGTGTATTCTCACATACGAACTATGTTGAGGTGACGTTAAGGTTGAGAGTTCATACTGGTAATTTAAGGGAAACAACTTTATGGCAATGTCGTAATTAGCCCCAAACGAACTATCATTGCATGGCCAAAAGCTCCGGTAAGGCAGAGCTACGGTGTGTGGTGCTACAGCATCTGGTGGCAGCGGGCTGAGTTGCAAACAACTCAAATGTCTGAAAGCCAGGCAACGCACCGGTAAGGTTTCCCTTGCCACCTTAACCCTGCCCTCTATCAGCAGCACCCCATTTTGCCCTGTTGACACACAGACCTTTACTCTGCCAACCCCACCATGGCTGAAATGTACGAGCACTTCATCTCCTTTTACATCCCCCCCCCAGGATTGAGCTAGGGAGAGGGTTAGGGTTGACTCTCATCCACAGGAGTCCCTCTTACACTGTTCTTCACAGGGACACCTTACCACCTGGCAACCGGAGCCCTGCATCAACGGCGTTGTGCCCATTGCATTTCCTAGGGGGGTTTTAACACGAACAGATAGGTTGCTGGGATGAGTTAGTAGTCATTTAGGCAGCTGTACATCTCATGCCCCTCAGCACACTGAGTCAGCCGTCCCCAGCCCCCAAAACACACACACCAGCAGGGCCCCACGGCTCTGCTTCGGCACACTTCCCCAGCTATGCCCCTGCATCCAGCCCACCCCACCACAAGCAGGGAATGCACCTCCCTGAAGTCCTCCCTCCCTGGCATTCAAACGTCTCCGTTGCTATTACTTCCCCTGCCTATCACCCAGCTCACATGCAGCACCTAGCACAACGGGCAGCTGTGGGGCAAAGGAATGGTGGGGGGTGAAGGGGCATTGGAGTGCCCTGGCAGAGCTGGGGGTGCAGGGGTGGGGATGCACTGATACAGCTGGAGGTGCCATGCCTCCCCCATCTGAACCCCCAAACTAGCTCTCCGACCCAGCCATCCATCCAAATTTCTTTGCCTAACTCCCGGCCCCTCACTGCAGCCCCAAATCCTTCCCCCACTATTCCCCCAACACCTCCGCCTCCAATAGCCTCCCTCCCAGGAAGCAGTCACGCCTCTGTTTCCCTCCCCCCCAATACTTTGATTTCCTCTCCCCAAAATAAAACTGCCACCCACGACTCACAAATTGTAGCAAACTCCAGCAACACAGTGACCAAAACTGCTTTTGTCTTAGGCGGGCGGCTGTGATCCCCTTAGCCTTAGCGATGTTAATGGCAGGGTGGTTTCACAGCCATCAGGCTCATAGGCCTCTGATCATCCAGTCATCAGTGCCTCTGAGTTTAACAATACAAGGTTGCAGAAGAAAACTGTCTGGAGGGTTGGGGGCTGTCACTTGGGAAAATGACCCCAATTTGGATCCCTCATGCGCCTCCGCACCTCCAGGAGACACACCAATTCCAAAGCAATCTGCTTAACCATTCGGATTTACAGCAATCCTCATGAACTTAATCTCAGCACAACCAGATTTCTCCCAATCTAGGCCACGCACAAGATTTCAAGCCATTTAGCAGTTTGGAAAGTTTAAGACAGCTGGAATTATTAAGGATGTTCTGGACAAAGGAAAGATGCTAAATTTCTTCAAGGACCCAGGTTCTAGTGATTTTAAATCATAAGCTAATTTCAGGGGTCTCATGTAATCCCCCGAACGTGCACTCATTGCCAGCGAGTTGGGGCTGGATCTCTGGGTTGGATCCGTGCTGCTTTTCACACAGAACAGAGCCGTTGAATTCCTTCGTTAGGTGCAGAACAAATCTCCACCTGAACTATGGAGTTGTTACCCAGTGCCTCCCAATGAACCTGTCTTTGGTCACGCACTCTCCTCTTTGCATGGCTGTATTTGGGGAGGGTAGAATGGTTCCCACCCCTTTGCTTTGGGCAACGAGTCCTTGTCCTGCTCACTTCCTATGGTGTCCTCATCACAGGTGAATATTGACCACAACACCAAAGCCGTGACCATGAAGAACTTGGTGGAGCCGTCCGTGAGCAGCTTCAATGAGGCTCAGAAGCGGATCTTTGCCCTCATGGAAAAGGACTCCCTGCCCAGATTTGTGCGGTCAGAGTTTTATCAGGAGCTAATCAAGTAGCAATGTAGCAAGGCTGTGCACTGCATTCCCCCTGCCCGGCACTCTCTGTGAGCCACGCTATCGCCTCTTTCCAATAGCCCACCTCTGTTCTGTAGCAGCTTTGCTTTAATGGCACCAAACTGAGAAAGCCCCCAACTGCTAAACTCCTTCCACATTATTTTGGACTCTCTCCTGTGTGCCAAATGTCTCCTCTTTTACAGTTTCCTGCCCTGCTCCCTTCCCAAGATCCCTGTTATGAAAAAGTCCTAGTGATTTCACCTGTTGGTCTTAGCCTGCGTTACTGAGGGCCACCGTGGCAGCCAGCTGACAGCCTGGACCAAATGGGATGAAATTGCAAGCTTGTATAGACTGGCTCCATGGAGACGCAAAGGAGGCTTGCAGGAGCCTGGACCACTCACCTGCTAGGCAGGTCTGTGTCCTGCAGAACTTATAGGTCCTAGTATCCAGTCCTCTAGATCTATATCTGAGCAGCCTTGATTCAGATAAGGTCAAATGATTGTCAGAGATGCAGCCACATGTCAATGTTTATCCAAACCGACCACACAACTGAGCTGCCAGATCCTACGGCCTCAGCCATCTTCACTCGCATGTCAGGTTACACTGCTCTGATGTCCACGCCGTGACCAGCTGCATGAGCTGAGCATGTCAAATACTAACAGCACGGAAAGTGTGTTAAAATACGTGGTCTCCTCCCTCCACGGCGCCAGACCTTGAAGTGGCTGGGCTGTAAGTCCTAGCGGTTCATGCTGTTGGGACCGCCTGTGCGGGAAGAGATGGTTGACAGCAAGCAACCACAGCTTGTCTGGAGCATCTGCTCCCTGGAGGCCTCCCACTGACTCCGAGACCAGTTTGTGAGAAGGCTGGGTCCCATTCCCCTTTGTGTCCACACACGACACGGTGACTGCATGGTTAGTAACCAGAGCCATGGCAGAACCAAGTGTCTGCCCCAGCCCAAATCAGAGATGCGGCTCCCTTCCTGGATCCAAGGACACATTGTTATTTGCCACGTAGATCCTCCCCAGCTCCTCCCAACTGTTTCCAGATGACTGGTTTGGCCTGTCTTGCCCGGACACTGCTTTCCAAGTGGGAGCATGGCTCCACTTGCTGGTCGTTGGGCATGTCTGCTGGAGACAGAGACGGGATGGGTTTTTCCCAGCATGTACTAGGCGTGGCACCCATACCTGGGTTTCCACAAGGTTGTCTTTTGGAAACAGCGGGTGTGCGGACATGGGCAGGTCAGCCGCAAGTCACAAACTGGTAACCATCATGATTCAATGCGTCCCATGACCAGGGTGCAGCTGATGCTCCCAGACTGCATTCTTCAGCTAGTCACACGTTTCCCATTCCCAGCAAGCTGGGTGGCGTGGTGGTGAGTGAAGATCCTTTCAACGCTCCTCCCCTGCTGGGAAAGCAGCACTCCTTTTGAGCTGGAGACAATGAGAAAAATAAAACAACCCC
Organism: Mesoclemmys tuberculata; assembly: GCA_007922155.1. Classification (NCBI taxonomy): domain Eukaryota; kingdom Metazoa; phylum Chordata; order Testudines; family Chelidae; genus Mesoclemmys; species Mesoclemmys tuberculata. The sequence goes on along the minus strand of ML675646.1, from coordinate 2,239,251 downwards.
CATTTTTCCAAAACACTGCGGCTGGCTAGCAACCCAAAGCTCTCCGCCCACACTAGATTTACTGCACTTGTCCTTTCCCGAGCCATTTTCAACCCCTCCCTCCCCCCATGCATGTGCACAGCCTTATTCAATGCTACTAAGGTTTTAGAGGTGTGTCCTAACGGTGATGACTTCTACTGGTTACTTCTTGTGACAGCAGGCAAGCCAAAGTGATAGATCTGCACAAACCCAAATGAGGAAGTTCATTAGGGGAGGTAAAATTTGGTGAAAGAACATGAGTACTTGAAACAGTTTTGGGTCAGTTGCTGAGAATGGACCTAATGTAAAGGCATCAATGGAGACACGGAAACTAAAACGCGACATTCTTGAGCAAAGGGCAAGTAATGCTGAGCCTCATACAGTTTGTTTTCCCCTGTCTTGTCTCCTCGTTCGTTTAGATGGTGCGTGCATATTTGTACTGCTGACATGCACTTGGCCAGCTCTTGTCCAAGCAGGATAGCAGGACAGATGGGGCTTCTGGAGGGTGATAAACTTGTTTCATTTTTGAAAAATATTACAGCTAACATACATTAGCCTTTCCCCTTGGTTCCAGTCTAACTCAGCTGCCACCAGAAGCTGTGACGATCTGCAGGCTGTGTGGGGGCCTGTATAATAAATCTGGGGTTTCAAACCAATTTCAAGCTGACAAGCTAAAAGGCGAAAAGGCCAAGGATGGACTGGACCTTGAGATGACTGTCTCTCCTTCAGGAGATGGTTTCTTAGGGCCCAGTTGGCAAGTGCAGGGCTAGGAAGCCTGCAGTGAGACTGTCTGTACAATGAACACAGGACATTATTTCTGCAGCTGACAATCCAGCGTTTTTTTATCTTTTAAAATCCGTTCCAAAACTCTCAGCCGTCTGTTTAAAATGGGCCAGCCGTGCGCAGATCCAGAGCTGGCAATCCAGCTCATGGGAGATGGTGTGTAAAACGCAATAAAACAAGCGAGGGGTTTGCAAACCTTTCAGACACTTATAAAAACTTCCCAAAACCCGCCATCTCCAAATATTTACACCTCGTGTCCAAGGCAACAGACTAAAAATACATGTGTCGCTGGATGAACTAGGTTTGAAGGTTCCAGGAAATTAACTTCGTGTTAATGCATTTATTTTCCTTTTCTCGAGCAAACGGCCTGGGAAAGTTAGAGGCCTCATGAGAGGAACACAGCGTGGTGTGCTCATTCCCTGCCCGTGTGAAGATGTAACCCTTCTGTCAGTCAGTCTGCAATGCGGATCCGCGGCAATACCACAAAGGGACCAGCCGATTGCAAAGGGGCCGCACACATCGTTCTCCTCCCCCTTGAGAAAGGAAATGGTTAGGGCAGAAAATAGCCGGCAAGAGCAGCCTTTTGCTGTCTGAATTTGAAGGGAAATAGGTTAGGGACGGTACTGGGGCTAAGACCACGACTGGTTCAGCAGTTAAACGTACCGCCGCTGGGCCACGTTCCCTCGGATGTAATGCTACTGATTTTAGCGCACGTAGCGCAGAGAATTCGCGTGGCTCAGTAGCTCTGCGTAATATGGACGGCCATTCAGTGCACGCACAAATGCAGGCTCCCACGGGCTCTGAGCAGAAAGACCCCTGCATGTCGTTGACTTTAAGAGGTGGCTGGGCAGACTGAAACGCTTCCCAGGTACGTCAGGGATTCAAATCTGTCATTGCAAGTTAACCAAACCCATCTTGTCTGAATTGGCAATAGATTTACTCCCCTCCACTGTCTCTCCAGTCAAACCGGCTGCCCGTGCGTGACTCCTTGTTAATTTAACTGACTTTTTTAAGGTATGTGGAAGTTTTCAGTTCTCTAGTTAAAAAGGTCATTCTCTAGTTGGGGGCAGATTTGGCTCGTCCTTTCGGTGGTTTCTTAAAATGCTCAGCTTGCTCTATGCATATATGCACGCCCGCCCACGTGATCACACACAGCACACACCCAGATTTTTCAGTCAGGTTCTGCTAGGTGTCCAGATTTGTTCATGCAAATTGTACGTGCACAGCTACTTGTTTGCCTGGTCATCCCATGCAGGCCTGCAAAACAGGGACTTCCGGCCTAGCAAGTTTGACCATGCGAACACGCCCAGGCAGTCCTTCCACCCCCAAAATTCAAGGCCATCTTTTGAAAATGGGAGCCTAAAAGCCCACTCTTGCAGCTGTCTGATCTGGATTCCCCCTGAATCCTGATGCAGGGCTATTTAACAGGAGAGCCAGTTGGGCTGGGCTGGGTATTCATGGCGTTGTCAGTACCGCACCTGACACTCAGTAAAAGGAACGGGACCAAACGTGCCATAGGCACCACAAGCGTCAGATGCACATTGGCCATTTCCTAGCGGGAGCAGTGACTAGGGCTCTGTGGTGTACATCTTAACCAGATACTCACAGGTGTCAGATCTTCCCCTGCCAACCAGACCTTCATCATCTCCTTGCAGCATTCTTTGCCTCATGCCTGTAAAAAACCTGTTGGCTGTCTTAGGCCATCGAAGGGGTGTGCTGGGTGGGCCAGTGCCGAGATGTGCCTAAAAATGGATTTGGTTTGTTATGTGCTGCCAGAACAACAGCACACATAGTGCAATCCCCACGACCTCTGGTGGCACACAGGCAGTAAGTGGCCTCGGGACTGGTTTTGAGCTCTTTGAAAAGTGCTGTCTGTCAGAAACCCTCTCCTAGCCTCCATGTCTGCTACAGAAAGTATAACCTTCCTCTCCTCAGAGACTTCATTTTAAATTAGTTTAGCCTGTGTCTCCATTAGCCACAGAAGGACCCATGCAACATGACCTCAGAAGCATTTGGGATTTCCAAAAGTCGTGCTTGTGTAGATCAGTCACTTTGTTTATTGCTTCTGGTGTGCAGACAATCCAAAAGGTGACAAACGACACCATCTGATGAGGAAATGGATCATTCTGAAACCCAAGCTAAGTCTGCTATGGGGTGATACCATCTGTAACGTGTTTGTTATCAAGTATTTTATATATTCTTGGTTACTCGTTCTTTTATTATATGTTGCACCTATATCAGCACGGTATATACAGCATTATATATCTGTATTCTTATATACACGTTATATATAATCATCGTCTTAACGTCACGAGTCCTTAGTGAGTCAATGAATAAAAACATACAATTTAAATGCATTTTATCTCATGACAAGATTGTTCACTTTTTACAATTGCCCATTGTCTGTCACAGCCCTGAGCACGGAGTAGAAGTAGACGGGTTTTCAGGTATTTTACTGAGCTAAAACTCAGCCTTTCATTGGGATGAAAATGTCAATGGCCAGTGCGGAGCAAGTGCTCAGAACTGGTTCTGCTCTGTAACATGCATGTAACCTTCTGTATAACCACAATATAAACACATTATCACTGCTCTCTCTCCCGCGTCTTTATTTACTTCATCTTTACGACCAGGGTCAAGTATTGGGCTCAGCTTCCGCAATGCATTTCTAGGCCGCGGCTTTTCTCAGAAAGGCGACTGAAAGCAGGTGCAGAGCAGAGCAAAGCCACGGGCGGTGGCTAAAACAGAGGCAGAGATTTTGCTGGGATTATAAAATCAACCAGCAACCACTGGAGATTGGCCTGACCCAGATTCCTGGTCTGAACCCCTTCAGTCCCAGTACGCACCAGCTGGTAACCACAGACCACTTGGGAACCAAAGCCTGGGATCAACCCTGCCTGCACTCAGCATGACAGCCCTCCTGCAGCACCCATCGGGCAAAGGACTGCCCCTCTGCCCCCATGCCCAGGGAGGCATCTCTCTCTGCCTCCTGGCAGGCCAGGACTCAGCTTCCTTCTCTCCAAAGCAGCCGGGACAGTTGTGTCTCAGCCAACCTCAGCCCTGAGTCCCACGAGCACAGAGATAAGGCAATGGGGATGTGGCTTTGCGGATGATAATGTCACCACCGTGTAAACCATCATTGCAAAGAGCTGCCTCTAGCCAAGGGGGCCAATCTCCCGGGGTGGGGATTGGGCCTCCTGGGGCTGGGAGTGCCTCACAGCTGGGAGTGCCTCACAGCAGGGAGAAACCTGCTAGTCGCCACATGTGTGAGGGGACAGCCCACATAGAGGAGAAGGGTCCTGTTACCTACTGCCAGCCATGGGGGATCTCCCTGAGCTCCTGGGGACGGGTCCTGGGTTGTGCCGCTGCAAAGATTCTGACAAGCAGTTTACACCCTTGAAGGGAACTCAAGTGGAAAGCTACCCAGTGCCCAGACCCAGTCAGGGGCTCACATCTACCAGTGAAGGACTATGGCGGGGCTGCAGCTCACGCCGGGCAGTGGGCCTGCGCGCTCCAGTGTCCCCGATACTGCCGATGCTGTCCTCAAACTGGGCTCAGAGCAGCTGTGCCTTGCCAGGTGTCCAGTTTTCAATCGGAGAGGTCAGTCCAAAAGGGAACTTGCCCATGTCCAATCAGTTCTGAGCAGACACTAAACGTCCTGTTACCTGCTTCCACCACTTGGGCAGGGGAGGGATGAGCACCAGCTGCTGCTGGAGCCGGGATGGAGAAGTTGCTCTGTTCAGCTGCTGATGGAGAGAACCTGGCTCCAGCCTCTCGGGCAGAGAGGTCAGCACCTGGGTGCAAGGAGAATCCTGTCTGGCTCCCCCCGCCACCCTGAAAGGTCCCAGTTGCCCCAGAGGCATCTTGGGCTGCATTAGTAGGAGCATTGCCAGCAGATCGAGGGAAGTGATTATTCCCCTCTATTCGGCATTGGTGAGGCCGCATTTTGAGTGTTGTGTGCAGTTTTGGGCCCCCCACTATAGGAAGAATGTGGACAAATTGGAGAGAGTCCAGCAGAGGGCAAAGAAAATGATTAGTGGGCTGGCGCACATGACATATGAGGAGAGCCTGAGAGAACTGGGCTTATTTATTCTGCAGAAAAGAAGAGTGAGGGGGAATTTGATAGCAGCCATCAGCTACCTGAAGGGGGGTTCCAGGGAGGATGGAGCTAGGCTGTTCTCAATGGTAGTAGATGACAAAACAAGGAGCAATGGTCGCAGGCTGCAGTGGGGGAGGTCTAGGTTGGACATTAGGAAAAAAGATTTCCTTAGGAGGGTGGTGAAGCACTGGAATAGGTTACCTAGGGAGGTGATGGAATCTCCGTCCTTAGAGGTTTTTAAGTTGCGGCTTGAGAAGGCCCTGGCTGGGATGGTTTAGCTGGGGTTGGTTCTGATTTGAGCAGGGGGGTGGGACTAGATACCTCCTGAGTCCTTCCAACCCTCATCTTCTATGAAGCTGAAGTTAGACTAAGTAAGACTAGAAATAAGGGCCCATGGCTAACAGGGAGGGAAATTAAGCACTGGAACAATTACCTAGGGGATGTGGTTCCTTCTCTGCGACTTGAAATCCAAGTGAGGACTGGATAACTGTCTAAGAGAGCCCCTCTAGCTTACCCAGACTTTCTGGGTTGGATGCAGGAATCACTGGGGGGAGGTGGGGTGGGGGGGTGGGGGGAGAGAATTCTGTGCCCTGTGCTATGCAGGGGGTCAGACACTAGGTGGTTGTAATGTGCCCTTCTGGGTTTCTCAGCTATGAATCTACATTTGCACCAAACGTTTAGATGCTACTTGGTTACTGCAGGGATTTAAATATTTTATTAATTTGCAAGTCACGGTTTCACTGTTAATCGGTTATTTTGCTTGTTCAAATGTTGCTGCTCACATGGCCATCACAGCAGAGGAAGAGGAGCTCAGGGGTGATTAGGACAGAATTAACAGCTGGGGGTCACGTTCTACCCGGAGTGACTGCAGGGACAGCTGCTAGCAAACATCAGGTCATTTTTTTTCTTGGGTTAAGGACACAGAACAGGCTTGGCCTGCGTTCCAGTGTGGGTTCAGAAGCTGCAGTCAGCCCAGGAAGTTAATTCCATTTGTTTGTTTGCTCACCCATCTCCATTTGCAACCCTGATGAAACACCATGGCCGGGCAGTTGGCTCAGAGGGCAAATAGCTGACTGCACTGTAGGAGTGGTCACTGGATTAGAATACAAGTAGATTGGATAAACCAGGAGGAAGCTGCCTGAAATGTGGCCCTGCTTAATCATCCCTGCTCAAGAGGCGGATGATTCTCCCACAACAGTGTCACGAACAAGCACGTTCAGGGAAAATGTGACCAGACGAGGAAGCACTTGTAGGTCCTTGGCTGGGGTGCACTATGTAAGTGCAATGTGTTCAGATTATCCCTGCCTAGAGGTCTTTCCCTGAAAATCCACATCAATCAACACTCAGCAATTTGTTAAATACCAGTGGCACAAGATGGGTTAGCTGCGTAACTGGGGTGATCCTCACACATGCATAGATATAAAGTGATCACCATATTCAGGGCAGGGCCTCTAAGGAGATTTCCAGCAGAGCATGCTGCCGGACCGGCACGTCACCACCACCTGTCCTTGGGGTGAGGAAATGTCCTTGGGGTGAGGAAATGCAGTGGATCAGCTCCGTGAAACCACCAGCCTCCAGCAAGACATGACTGGCCTGCCAGCCTGGGTATTTGGCTAAGAGAAACCAATTCCTGCCCTAGGAATGATTTGGGGGCAGATCTCTGGCCTGTGTTATACAGAAAGTCAGACTAGATCAGTGGTTTTCAACCTGCGGTCTGGGGACCTCTGGGGTTTGCACCTCCATTTGAAATTTTATAGGGGTCCACAAATGAAAAAAGGTTGAAAATCACTGACCTAGATGATCACAATGGTCCTGTCTTGCCTTGAAACCTACAAATCTCCGCAGTTCTTGCTCTCCCTGTACAGCTAGCGATAGGCACACACCAACCCCCAAGAACCCCGAGTGCTCCCTGTAGCATCCAGGCCCTGAGCCAGTGTACCCACCCAGAATTACCAGGCTTGCTGTTCCCAAAGGAATTGTACCTACCAGCTCACTTGTTCCACCTCAGGACACCACTCCACTTCACACGCAGCACTTAGATAGGTTTATAGTAGAAGCAAGAATAAGTTTGTTAGCAAAGAACGGAGATTCAAGCGAAAGAGTGAGAAAATCAGAAACAAAGGGTTACAGGAAACAAAATCACAACATGCTTTCCAGATCCTCAGCTGAACTCCCATAGCAGGCCCATTTCCTACAAGACAGCTTACCCCAGTCTTTTCTGCAGCGTTTTGAACCAATTTGGCTGAGACCTCTTCTCTTAAGAGCAAATCAGCTGGCAGCTTTTCCTCACAGACTGAAGGAGTAACAGGGGGGTTCATCTGTACCCCGCTATAGTTCCGAAAAGGCGTTATATTCCCCTAAACAGGATAACTCCTGCAGTTTACCTATTCCTTTTACATTTCTTGCCTGACAGAAAAGCTGCTTTTCACCGTTGCTGGTGCCTACTCCCTAGTCACAGAGTTTCGGAACGTATTTTTCGGTGTATGCACAGAACTCCTTACACGACTGCCATGCATGCGCTTTGCAATTATTAGGATGAGCAGGGTGACACAGGCTTTCATTAGAGACCTTACATGACCCTCTTTGGTGAACGTGCACTGAGGTGATTTCGGTAAGCCCATGTTCTCTGTGAGCTGACATTAAGTGGTCCCCGAGTCTCTCTCTCACACACACGTGGTCACAGAGCAAAACAAAAGTACCAGGACGTTTCCATCCAAAGCAGCTAGCTAACCGCGAGTTAAGGTGAGAGCACACAGCACTAACCATAAGGGAAACCTGACAACCAAGCAACTGTGACTGTAGCTGCACCCTAGTGCCAGAGGGCAAGGAGGTAAGAGACCAGGCATTCTTGCCTACTGGTCACAGAGGGGCTGAGATTTGCCCACCCAGGGATGGGAGGTGCCGGGCAGGAATTAGAAGATTCACAAGGCCAGGTCCAGTAAACCAGATCAGGGTCAGGGTCAGGCCAGGGTCGGAAAGCAGAGGCAGGACCAGATTCGAATCGAGAGTTAGGAATTGGGGTCAGAGTCAGGCTGGAGTCAGAAACCAGAGATCAGGAGATAAAGCAAAGTCTGGTATTGAACATGCCAAGGATTACACAGTTGCCCGGTCAACTTTCTGGGGCAACTCCTGGGGTTAAGTGGGAACACTGGGCCAATCAGATCATCCGAGGGTATTGCCACTCTAGAGCTTGTGGGCAGAACTTCCTGTGGCCCCTACTCTCCACAGTGCTGTCTAGCCATATCTCCGCATGACCTACTGGTGTTGCTGTGGCATAGCAGCTGCGCCAGGCTCTACAGCCTTCAGTCCTTACAAAATGGCTGCCTGGTGTCTAGCAGTGCGTCTCGCTGGCCTGCCCAGCCCAGGTGCTAACAGGTGCTGTGCGAGGTATAATATGAGAACTGGCGACATGCTAGTCATTAGTCTTACTGAGTGGTGTGTGTACGGCTGATAGGTGAGAAATGACAAATATGTGCTGGAAACGTATCCTTGAAATGTCTCGTAAGTCACCCCGCCATAGCTAGACCAAGGAACGTGATCCCGCCTGCTTGAATGTGTCTCCGGTGTAAGGTGAGCAAAGAGAGCCAATGGACTCTAGTTACATCACAGGTGAGCTGCCGCACCTGGCACTAGCGGAGATAGCCACTTCACGCTCATGCCAGGGGAGCGGAGACTGCAAAACTTAACCTGGGGGCAGCTGCTGGGTGGACACAGCAGGCGAGCCCCAGGGGGCTTCCTGACTCTGGAAACAAAGATAAACTTTGGGGAGCAGAGCAGAGGGAGCGCGAACACCACTGTAGCATCCTTCAGCTGAGGAGACAAAGAGACCAAGGGCTTTGGGTGCTGCGTGGGGTCCTGGCGAAGGCTTGGCCAGCCAAGCTGGAAGATCTGTGGGGAGAAAACAGCTCTGAGCAAAAGACTAATTTGTGGTTCGGTGTCAGCCTTAGAAATGTGTTTTTACTTTAGTTTGTTTGCAACTTTTTCTAGCCTGGTGCCTTCGACCAGGTGTCACTTAACTCTCTGCTCCGTGTTAATAAATGTAATCTCGTTTTATTCCACAGCCATCTCCGTGCAGCATTTCACACTGGAGCGAGCCAAGCTGCCTCTTTAAAAGAGCCTCAACCGCATAAAGTTTGTGAGTGCTACAGCAGGAGGGGCTGGGCATTACAGGGGAGGGGGCTGAGGGAGACTCAGGGCCGGAGGGAGCTCTTGGTGTCACTCGACAAGGAGTAACCGGGCTGGTGGAAGCTGTAGGAGGCCACTGTGCTATGCACAGGATGATGCGGGGAGGACTCTGTGCTGAAGCTGCAGTGCACTGATGCACCCAGGGTTACAGGCTGGTGTGAAAACTCCCAGTTAGTCTGGTGAGCCCCCAAAGTGCCACCCTGGTGTACTGGAACACTGAGGTTCCAGTTGACTGAGGTTTACACTTCAAGTACTGGTAAAACAATTGCAAGTGATTCGCAAGTGAAAAGGCTGGGAACAGCCAAAGGAAGGGCCCAGGCTTGTTACTTTCTGCTTGAGTATTTTGGGTGTTGTGGCGGGGCCCCCTGTTGGAGGCCTCGTGGTCCTACCGCCTCCTGGCCCAGAGAAGGAGCAGCATAGGTGTGTCCTCCAGGCCTGCCTAGAGGGGCTGCAGGGAAGCAGCCAATCAGAGTGAAGCAGGCCCAGATAAAAGACGTTGCCACGCCTAAGTAGGTCACAGTTGCTGGCTGGAACCACACCGATGAGGAAGATCCAGTCTGTGAGACTTCTCCAGGCAAGGAGGCCTGTGAGCAAGCCTGCTCGATCAGGGAACAGACAGAGAGCCCTCAGCTCAGGGTGAAGAGGAAGGGAAGTGGCCTGGGGAACAGCAGCAGCAATGGACTTACAGGGAGCAGCATGTGGCTGCCATTTATAGTGTCCCTGGGTCAGGACTTGGAATAGTGAGTGGCTCCAGGTCCCCCCACCAGCCTCTGGCAGACTGGCCTAAGTCCTGAGAAGGGGGCAAGTGTTGGGTAGAGGCCCAAGAAGGGGGCTAGAATTGAAAGGCTCAGGGAAAGGGCTGATGACCCTAGTGAGGGCCAACCATTTGTTGGACTCTGCTGTGCTCCCAGAAGGAGACTGAATGTGAGAGGTGACCTGGCTGGAGGACTGGTCAGGGAGAAACGCTGTGGACAAAGAATCTCCAGAGAGGAAGCTCTGGGGCCCTGCTCTATAACAGGGCAGGGACGGACTTAAAGTGAGCCCAAAAGGGGCTGAAGACAGGCCAGAGACAAGGCCACAGACATCAACAAGGGCACAGGGACCTGTTGGACCCTCCACCCTGGGAGGGGTTTGGTCCTTCATGCTTTAGACTCTGCGTGACTTAGTCACAGGGCTGAGCTACTGCAGACCCGCCGGATGAGGGCAACAGACAATGGGGGCCACAGAAAAGGAAAGAGTGCAGGTGTGCACGTGACAGACAGGGAGCGCTCATGAGGGGCACATGTCCCCCATCACGGGTGAGGAAACACGACAAAGGACATTTAAAATGAGCAACAGTGAAGCATCCACAAAGTCAAGGCTGGCTAGATGGGAAAGAGAGCAAAAAGCCCTAAATTGGGAGGCAGAGAAAGCGGCGTGGGAACACTGGAGATGGGTAGCTGAACAGCAAGAGAGAGAGCATGAAAACCAAAGATGGGAATTGGAGCAGCATGCCAGGGAAGGTGATTTGAGAACCAAGGAAAGATAGGCAGAAAAGCAGAGGCACACCATTGGGCCCTGGAAACAGAGAGAAGCAACTGTCCACCAACGAGCCATGGAGCTGAAAGAGAAGGAAACCCAAGAAAAAGAGAGAGGTTGGATGACCTGGGCACGATGGAAAAGCATGGACAGCTTATTCCACAGCCCACAGGCACTCTCTTTCCCCGTGGAACACCAAGCTGGGATAAGCTGTGCCCTGCATACAAAGACATAGACTGTATTGAGGAACACTTGACCACTTTTGAAAGGCTCTGTGAGATACATAACGTTCCAGAGGACAAAAATGTCCCAACTTGATTACTAAGTGCTCAGGTAAAGCACTCGATAGACTTAGCGAAATGCCATTTGAACACACTTTCAAATATGCTGATGTTAAAAAGGCTTTTAGTGCAAAGATTGCAAATGACTCCCAAGGTGTATAGAGCAAATGTAGACATCTCGGCATGAATGACAAGATGAGTCATAGAGAATATGTGTATGAACTGTGCGAGTTCATTGTTTCATCTCTTTATCCAGGAACAGCTTCTGAGCACATGTGCTGACAAGCTCTCTGGAATAAACCCCTGGAGTCTGTCCAAAAAGTGGCAGAGCAGCTCACTGATGTCCAAGTGCAAGCCAGAGCATCCAGTGAGTGCAAACCCCAACAGGAGAGGCAGAGGCCCACTGTAAAGGGGAGACCTTGTTTTACCCCTGAGAAAAGGGAGAGGGGTTGGGCTGCTCAGGCACTCCCCCTCCCAAAAGAGACCCCCTCTTGGGAATCTCTCTCATAGACCTCCTGTGCAAGGGACTGGGCTGAGGAGACGTTACTTGTGTGACTCCAGAAAGCCCACGAAAAATACTTGCCCTATGCTAAAAGGAACTAAGCCTACCCCAGGCCCAGCCCAAGTTAATGCAGCTGTCCTTAACATGGACATGCCTAGGGGCCCTGATCAATTTTGTCAGGTCTGGCCCATTGGAGGAGGACATGGACTTGATTAAAGTTGCCAGGGTGAATGGCGAAGAATTCCCTGGGTGGAGAGTTTCTGGGACCCAGGTTTCTCTGCTCAGTGCATCTGAAAGTGTAGAACCCCGGGACTGAGAAATACAAGCCTTTGGAAAGCACAAAGCCTGTGCCTTTGACTAACGGCCTTTGGAGTGGAGTGCTGGACTGTGTTCCAGTGGCAATGCTGGTGGGAAGAGAGGTTGTAGCCCATGGTAAAAGGACTATTGTTCTGCAATCCCCAAAGGGAGCAGTAAGGACACAGAAACCACTGTGCAGGGAGGGGAAGATAAGACACTCCCAGCTCCAGCCCAGTAGAAGCTGTCAGGTGTGGGGAGTCGGTTCCACCTGCATGCCCTCCATTGCATGCCATCAGGGCAACGGGCAGCTGTGGAGCCCTGGAGCTGAAGAAGCCGTCCCATTTCCCTTTAGCTGGTCACTTGTGGGCATCTATGATAGGTAAAAAAGCATTTTTACTGGCCAGGGATACAGAATAACGTACAAAACAACTTCAGAGCTTGTGACTTCTGTCAGAAGAGAAGGAGACCTGCAGACTCCAAAACGTTTCTCTACACCCCTTGCCTGTGATACAAGAGGCATTTTATGGGGTAACAATGAACATTGTGGGGCCTGTGCTGCAACCGACCCAAAGAGGGAAGTGATCTAGTTGGGTTGTAGTGGATTTTGCTGCTAGATCTCCAGGGGCAGTGACTCTGTCTAATACAGGAGCTGACTCTGTGGTCCTTGCCACTATTTTCAGCCGCATGAGTTTCTCTAAAAAGATTTCATCTGATCATGGGTCAAATCTCATGTCCCAGCTACTCAGTGAATTACAGAGATTGTGTGGAGTGAAACAAACAACTAAAGGCTGCCTCCTATCACCCTATAGACAAATTATTTGGTTGAGACAGTCAATGGGAAACTGAAATCTATACTGGGAACGTATGAAAACAAATGGGCTCTAGACTGGGATAAAAGTTTACCCATGTGTTATTTCCCTATCAGGAGGTGTGCTATGTATTAGGATAAAAAAGAATCCTAACATGGGTATTTGTCCATTACTAGTTGGAAAAGATAGATTTGTCAATAATAATGCACAAAAGGCAGACACGTTCAATAAATATTTCTGTTCAGTATTTGAGAAAAAACAGATGCTGTAGTCGTATCATATAATAACACTCTTTACAGCTAAATTACATCCAAGAGTTTTAAAAGAACTGACTGAGGCACTTGCTGGACCATTAATGTTGTTTTTTCAATAAATGTTGGAACACCAGGGAAGTTCCAGAAGACTGGAAAAAAACTTATGTTGTGCCAAAGTTTTAAAAGGGATGACTCAGTTAATTATAGGCCTTTTAGCCTGACATCAATTCCAGGCAAGATAATGGAGCAGCTCATAAAGGACTCAGGTAATACAGAATTAAATGAGGGTAATATAATTAATGTCAATCAACATGCCTTTATGGAAAAAAGATTGTTTGACTAAATCACAGGTGTCAAACACAAGGCCCACGGGCCGAATCCGGCCCGCCGGCTTGTGTTATCTGGCCCGCGGGCCGAATCCGGCCCGCCGGCTTGTGTTATCCGGGCCGGCAGTTTTTTCTGAGCCGAGCTCAGTAAAAGTGTGTGAGATCTCGCAGCAGCGCATTCTACCGCGAGATCTCGTATCAGAAAGGAAAAGTGCGTCGGAGTCTCCTACTCTGCCGCCGAAATTCACCCTGCAGGGAGATTTCACGGCGGAGAGAAGGAGAGTAGAGTATGTTCTAGGTATATAGGTTTAGGGTTTAGGTGTCTAGGTTGTAGGTGTTATGGTATGCGTGGCCCCCTTGAACTTAATTTAATGTAAATGTGGCCCGCCATACGAAGTGAGTTTGACACCCCTGGACTAAATAGATATCTTTTAATGAGATTACTAGTTTGGTTAAAGCAATAGTATTGATGTAACATACTTTTGTAAGGCATTTCATTTGCTACCGTACGACATTTTGATTAAAAGGTATCTATTTAGTTCAGGGGTGTCAAACTGATGAAAATCATCACTGATAAAGTTTGCAGGTGACACAGAATTGGGGAAGTACTAAATTATGAAGAAAACAGGTCACTGATACAGAGCAGTCTGAATTGTGTGGTAACCTGGATGCAAGCAAACAATATGCATTTTATTATGGCTTAATGCAAATGTGGACATTTAGGGAAAAAGTGTGTCACCCATACTTACAGAAAAAGACTTGGGGGTTATGATGGCTAATAAGTGGACCATGAGCTCCCAGTGTGATCCTGTGGCCAAAAGGGCTAATGTGATCTTTGGATGCATAAACAGGGAATCTCACGTAGGAGTAGAGAGGTTAGTTTACCACTATATTTGCACTGGTGTGACTGCTACGCCAATACTGTGTCCAGTTCTGGTGTCCACAATTCAAGAAGGATGTTGATTAAATTGGAGAGGATTCAGAGAAAATCCTTGAGAATGATTAAAGGATTAGAAAATGTGCCTGATGATGGCCTCATGAGCTCGGGCTATTTAATTTAACACCAAGAAAGTTAAGAGGTCACTTGATTACAATCTATAAGTACCAACATGAGGAACAAATATTTAATAAAGGGTTTTTCAGTCTTGCAGAAAAAGATATATCAAGATCCAATGGCTGGACGTTGAAGTTAGACAACCTCAGTCTGGAAGTAAGGGGTACATTTTTAACAGTGAGAATAATTAACCTCTGGAACAATTTACCAAGGATTGTGGTGGATTCTCCATCACTGGCAATTTTAAAATCAAGACTGGATGATTTTCTGAAAGATCGACTATAGCAATTGTTTGGGGGCAAATCTCTGGCCTGCGCCACACAGGGGGTCAGACTAGATGATCATAGTGGTCCTTTCTGGCCTTGGAATGGATGAATCTCTAACTGCAACACTTATTTGAAAAATATGACTTTAAAATAACTCTACAAAATCTATTTGCCTTGTTCAACCTCAGAAAGAGAAAGTAAAAGAAACTAGACTGTGTGTGCCCTCAAGGTGGCATTGTTGCTATTAAGATGGCACCATTTTCAACAAAGACAATTTTTATCAATACTTTACGAAGTAAGCAATTAGTGGATGCTGCTTTTGCTTCTTGTGCCTGGCTCTCAGAGGTGCGGGGAAAAGCTACAGTCTGTCATTACGTTTTGGTACATTTCATAGCCAGTGAATTGTGCTGTGTGATTAGGGGAGACTTTAACTTCCTAGATATAGACTGGAAGACAAGTGCTAGTACTAATGAAGAGGGGATGCCATTTTAGATTTGGTACTGGTGAGTAGTGAGGATCTCGTAGAAGAACCTTGGTTCACACAACCGTGAGCTAATTCAGTTCAAACTCAATAAAAGGATACGTAAAAACAGCTCTGTGGTCTTTGACTTCAAACGGGCTAACTTAAAAAAATTAAGGGAATTAGGTGAGGAAGAGGACTGGACTGAAGACCTCACGGATCTAAAGGTGTAGAAGGCTTGGAATTAGTTCCTGCAACTTTGACTTGAAGTATCTGAAACCTGCATCCCAAGGAAGGGGAAAAAATTCATAGACAAGAGTTGTAGACCAAGCTGGATGAGTAAGCATCTCAGACAGGTCATTAAGAGAAAGCAGAAAGCCTCCAAGGAGGGGAAGATAGGAGATATTAGCAAGGAAAGCGATCTCTTGGAGGTCAGAACATAGAGAGATAATGTGAGAAAGGCCAAAAGCCAAGTAGAGTTGGACCTTGCAAAGGGAATTAAAACCAATAGTAAAAGGTTCTATAGCCATCTAAATAGGAAGTAAAGAAAGAAGTGGGACCGCTAAACAGTGAGGATGGGGTGGAGGTTGGGGATAATCTAGTCATGGCTGAATATCTAAACAAATACTTTGCCTCCATTTTTAATGAGGCTAATGATGAGTTTGGGGATTGTGGTAGGGTGGCTGATGGGAATGAGGATATGAAGGTAGAAATTACCACATCTGAGGTAGAAGCCAAACTCAAACAGCTTAATAGGAGTAAATCGGAGGGCTTGATAATCTCCATCCAAGAATATTAAAGGAACTAGCACATGAAATTGCAGGCCTATTAGCAAGGATTTTTAATGAATCTGTAAACTCAGGGGCTGTACCATATGACTGGAGAATTGCTAACATAGTTCCTATTTTTTCAAAAAGGGAAAAAAAGCGATCCAGGTAACTACAGGCCTGTTAGTTTGATCTCAGTAGTATGCAAGGTCCTGGAAAATATTTTGAAAGAGAAAGAAGCTAAGGACATCGAGGTTAACGGTAATCAGGATAAAATACAACATGGCTTTACAAAAGGTCGATCGTTCCAGATCAACCTGATCTCTTTTTTTTGGGGGGGGGGAAGATAACAGATTTTTTTAGACAAAGGGAATGCAGTGGATCTAATTTACCTAGATTTCAGTAAGGCATTTGATATGGTTCCACATGGGGAATTATTAGTTACATTGGAAAAGATGGGGATTAATATGAAAATTGGAAGGTGGATAAGGAGCTGGTTAAAGGGGAGACTACAACAAGTCATACTGAAAGGTGAACTGTCAGGCTGGAGGGGGGTTACTAGTGGAGTTCCTCAGGGATCGGTCTTGGCATCGATCTTATTTAACCTTTTTATTACTGACTTTGGCACAAAAAGTGGGAATGTGCTAATAAAGCTTGCAGATGACACAAAGTTGGGAGGTATTGCTAATACAGAGATGGCTCAGGATATCATACAGGAAGATCTGGATGACCTTGTAAACTGGAGTAATAGAAATAGGATGAAATTTAATAGTGGAAAGTGCAAGGTCGTGCATTTACGGACTAATAACAAGAATTTCTGCTATGAGGTGGGGACACACCAGTTGGAAGTGACAGAAGGAGAAGGACTTGGGTGTATTGGTTGATCACAGGTTGACTATGAGCCGCCAATGTGATGTGGCCATGAAAAAAGCTAATGCGGTCAGTCCTTGGATGCATCAGATGAGGTATTTCCAGTAGAGATGGGGAAGTGTTAGTATCATTATACAAGGCACTGGTGAGACCCCATGTGGAATACTGTGTGCAGTTCTGGTCCCTCATGTTTAAGAAAGATGAATTCAAACTGGAACAGGTGCAGAGAGAGGCTTGTTTAGCCTAACCAAAAGAAGGCTGAGGGAAAACACGATTGCTCTCTATAAATACATCAGAGGGATAAATACCAAGGAGGGGGAGGAATTATTTAATTTCAGTGCCAACGTGGACGTAAGAACTAATGGATATAAACTGGCCACCAGGAAGTTTAGACTTGAAATTAGATGCAGGTTTCTAACCATGAGGGGAGTGAAGTTCTGGAATAGCCTTCCAAGGGGAGCAGTGCGGGCCAAAAACCTAGCTGGCTTCAAAACTGAGCTTGCTAAATGTATGGAGGGGATGGTACGATGGGACAGCCCAGTTTGGCAATTGACTGATCTTTGACTATTGGTGGTAGATTTGCCAATGGCCTGTGAAGGGATGTTTGATGGATGGGTTCTGGGTTACTACAGAGAATTATTTCTGGGTGTCTGGCAGGTAAGTCTTGCCCACATGCTCAGGGTTTAACTGATCGGGGGTCGGGAAGGAATTTTTCCCCACGGCAGATTGGCAGAGACCTTGGGGGTTTTTCGCCTTCCTCTGTAGAATGGGCACGGCTCACTTGCTGGTGGATTCTCTGTACCTTAAAGTCTTTAAACCATGATTTGAGGACTTTAATAACTCCGTCATAGGTCAGGGGTCTAATACAGGAGTGAGTGGGTGAGGTTCTGTGGCCTACGTTGTGCAGGAGGTCAGACTAGGTGATCGTATTGGTCCCTGCTGACCTTAGAGTTTATGCAGCTGGAGTCTATGCTGTATTTTAATCACTGGCTTATACACATATGACATTTTGGACTGGTGTTTAATGAAAACCATTTTATTTAGAATTTATTTATTCTTATTAAAGTATTTACACATTTCATTGCAAGATTTACCAGGAATTTTAGGTACTAGTACGAAACACACTTAGCCACATGCTTGACAGGCATAGAACTGGCTGAGATCACAGACAAGTGTCTCCATCCATTCGACCAACAAACAGGCCAGTGTACGCTTCAGAAACACAATGAGAACAAAACACATAGTGGTGGTAAGAGATTTTCTGTCTGTGTGACCATTGCTGTCCACCTTCCCAGATGCTGCCTCGTGTGACAATGACAAACACTCAACACGAGCACCCCCCTCAAAGCAGGCAGGGCAGAGGGAACCCAGAACTGTCCGTGCAGTGGGATCAGATGAGGGGTGAGGATGTAACATACAGGGAAGGGGAGGTGCAGGCCAGGTGGTCAAAACAATTGTTACCAGCTGTGCAAGAGAACTTCCCTGGCCCCCAGCCAACCAGGCAGTGCTGATGCACCCACGTGCCAAACCTGATGCTGGGGGTCTGCTGGAAGCCAGCAAGTGTCCCGTGTCCTGCTCTCGGCGGAAGGCCAATTCCAGCCACACAGTCTAGAGAAATCGAGACATCCCAGCCCCACCCCGCCAGATAGTCTGCTGCTGTTTGTAGCCCCTGCGGGTATGTCGACACTGCAAATAAAAGCCCAGGCCTGGCCTCAGCCAGCCGGCTCAGGCTGTGGGGCTGTGTCATTGCTGTGTAGACACCCAGGCGTGAGCTGCAACACGAGCACTGGGACCCTCCCACCTCCGCTGGTCCTAGAACCCAGGCTCCAGCCTGAGCCCAGAACCCTTCTCAGCCCATCAGGGCAGCCTTGTCCATTTCCCAGAGAAGCCCCGGGCGGGGCTCCCAGTGGGAAAGGGGGGGGAAGAAGCCCTATATTATTTTTCTGGTGTAGACAAGGCCTGACAATGTGTAACTGGACCGTCTCCCTTTAAAGCCAACTTGGCTCTTGTTCCTGAATTGACTTGCCAGTGGTGCACCAGCCCCCACGCCCAGCTGGCAGCAGGCCCAGGAGAACCCTGGGTAATCTGGAGACTGCGCAAAGGAGGCGAGTTAATAAACCAAGGGCCAGCAATGATGCATTAGTTATTTCACTCCCTCTGCCCCCGGCTCTGCCTCAGAAAGGAGCACTGCCAGGACACAAGCGGAGTCCCGGGCCCACGGCAATGGCACAGCACAGGCATTGTGCTACGGCTCTCCTGTGCACCACAGACCTTCTTCTCCTGGCTGGCTTCTGCCCGCCTGGGTGAGTTAGGGACACGAGCAGGGCTTCTGCTCTCTCCCTTTGCTGACCCTAGAGGCAACACCGAGTCTCCCAGCCGCGCGCTGCAGGCATCTAAAGCTGCTGGGAAGTTGGCCACAGCAGGAGAGGGCAGACACACACAAGGAGACGTGCTCTCATCCAGGGCGTTGGCTGCGCCCGCAGCCTGCCTTGCTGGGTGCACAGCTCACACCCACGCAGGCCTAGAGCCTTGGGACCAAAGTGCTGCTGAGAAGCGCCTGCTTCAGGACCCTGCACGTGTGCTGGCGTCACACAGAAAGAACACAACACACGCCTGATGCTGTCACCCTGAACGTTGCCCGTGGCGGGAGAGCTGTCTCCAGGGGCACGCGCATTGATGGGGCTGAGAAGCTGATGCGTTTTGACGCTCAAACAAGCAGTGGCCGGGCACTGAACGAGAAAGCGGGTACAGGCGAGGACGGCAGGCGGCTCTTGGCGACAGCACGGTTGCTTCACACCAAGGAGGGCTGTGCTGGCATGCATCTCCCGGGCGAGTGCCAGGTGTCCCGCCAACTCCCCGCTCGGAGCTATGCGCACTGAGGAACTAGAGGCAAGGAGCAGGCTAAGGCAGGCGCTGTCGCTTTTTTGTGGCTCTCGATCCCACAAGGGGTCCCAGGTGGGCTGACTAGGTCAAGGTAGAAGCGAGATTTGAGGAAGCGGCGGTAAGAATCCTTCTCCATGAGGATGAAGATTTTTCTCTGAGCCTCGTCGAAGCAGGACAGCGTAGGTGTGAGGACATTGCGGCTGGTCACGTCCCGAGTGCAGGAATCCAAGTTCACCTGTTGAAGGGAGGGAGAGATTAGCACCCACCGGTCTGGATGCAGCCAGGGCAAGGAATGGAGAACCGGGTTGGCTCCAGATATTCCCTGGGCTAGTCTGTTCAGTGCACTGAGGGAGGGATGGCTTCCAGGAGTGAACGGGGCTGTGTGTGTCACTCTCACTGCCTGCATGGACCTGAGTGGGATCTCTGGCTACAAATGGGGTTATTTACATAACTGGGGAATGGATCCCCAGCTCTGGGGTTGGGAAGAGGTACTTTCCCTTCTCTGGGATGCTGAGCAAGGATCATCCACTAGGCATGTCTCCTGGGATGGATTTCTTTCACTGGCATGGAACAGGCCTGGGCGTGGGGAACATCCATCCGTCTGGTCCTCTCCTATTTGACTCAGCATTTGGGGTGCCCAGGGGTGGGGCTGAGCCCCTCCCTTCCGTGCTCTCTGAGAAGAACGCATTGAAAGACGTGAAAGTGGCCTATTTCAGCTGCACTGCAGACGGGCATTTTACCGCACAGCAGAGCCACTCGCCCGCCCCGTGAAAGCCAGGGCCACTTTCTCCGGAAGAGAAGTGCCATTGTAGGGCCAGCTTAGCCCTGAGTCAGAGGGTGCTTCACCTACTTCTCTAATGGCCTGCATGGAGACGAACTCGTCGTAGATCTTCCTGGCCTTGGGGCCAAGCTCGGCCGGCAACGTGGTTTTCTTGTACTCCTCGCAGCGGACCCAGAACTCGATGTTCTCCTCGCTGTACTCAGACCTGAGGAAAGCCCGGAAAGCAGCCAGCCCACCTGCAGACAGGGTAAAAACAAAGAGCAGCAGGTGAGTCCCTTTGGCCATGAGCTCCTCTTGGTGGTGTAAGGGGGATCCCAAGGAGCCGATGGGCTGCTCCCCAGTAATCCAAGCACAGCAGCTCCTCACTGCAGAGGCTGCGTGTTTGGCTTGGCCTTGCTCGTTGGATTTCCAGAGCTGGTAAACGGAGGGCGAGGGGAAGCCTCAAAAAATGGCAGAACAGCACAGCCCCCCAAGCAGTGACCTTCCTGGGGCAGCCGATGGCACGGAGACATACCCTGGCCCAGCTCACCCAGGCAGGCCGTTAATTCACATTGTGTGATTCCAGGCCTTGGGGACCTCCCTGGCCTGGTGGCCCAGAGCGTAGGATGCTGGCATAAGCAGCTGGAGATGTGTCCTGCATTGCCTGACCTTCGTGTCACCCCTGAGGGGCTTCACCCTGAGGACAAACTGCAGGCAGACCCGGAACTGCATGTCCTGGCCACGTGAGGGCCAGGTGAGGTTTGTGGCACTGGCTCCAGGAAAACAACCAGAGCTGTGAGCTGGGCCAAGCACGACAGGCCAGAAAACAAGATGGGCCAGATTCACTCCCAGCGTAACACAGTTGACGTCAGTGGAATCGCATTAGGGCTGACTTTGGCCCAACATTTGCCTTCCTTGCGGGTGACTAGGAACAGGACAGGACCGTGAGCCGTGCTGGGGGCACAGCAGAGACACTGACACCAGTCTGGGACCAAGGCAGTGCCACGCCCCCCATGTGTGGGAAATCATGGGTCTCTTGAGTTCCCCACGCAGCCCAGGGCTGGGATTTCCCCCCACTCCTGACTGCCTGAGCGTGTGTGCTGCTTTGCAGTGCGAATTCCATGCTCTGTTCTCAGCCCTTGACTCTGCCTTCCGCCCTCTGCATGCAGGGAACAGCAGCTCCAGCCCCACTGCCGCTGCCCTGTACGCCATGGCTGTGACCTGCCCCAACGGCGGTGTCTGGCTACAGATAGCTGGGTGTGTGTTGAACACATTGAACGCTGAGCCTGGCAGTGGTACCACGCAGCACCAGCCTGGCGTCACTCGTCATGTCAAATGGTCCCTCCCCAGACCTCGGCAGCCGAGCAGCTTACTGTCGAGAGTACTTACTGTCGTGGTGGATCAGGTTCTCCAAACAGTCAGCCCATTTCTTGACTTCCTCGTGGCTAACCCTAGGAGGGGACAAAGGCATGGATGGAATGTGGCGTTCACCTGAGACTGGCACCTCGTCTCCCACCAGCAATTCCCTGTCCCTGGATGCACGGACCCACCCCACACCCATGGGACAAACGCCCTCCCATGGATCTCACAGCTCTCCTGGGATCTCAGGGAGAGCGCTATGGCGAGTCTCGCTCACAGGCACCACGTAGCGCACATCTCCAGCTGGGGCTGGAGGAATTTCACCGGGAAAGTCTGTACGAGCGTAGGTCCAGATCGGGGCTGTTTGCTGCTCTCAGGAGCACTGAGCAGAGACTTGTCTTTAGGAGCAAGTCAGTGGCTCCCAGCTGGGTGATTTCCTGAGACTGTGGGGGTCGGGGGTAATGTTATTGTGGCTAAAGGCACATAGGAACTGACACACCACAATAGGCCTATGTGCTGCCTCCTGTGTCCTGGGACGTACCATATCCACCTAGCCCGCCTGTGCTACCTCCTCTTACCAGGGACCTGCCACGTCCACCAAGTGCTGTGTGCTGCCCCCTGCCATCCCGGGATGTACAATATGCACCTAGTCCAGGGAGCTGCCTCCTCTGTCCTGAAATGTACCTTATCCACCTAAACCTGCGTTCTGCGCCTGGCCATCCCAGGACATACCATAATCATTTAGCCCTGCGTGCTGCCCCTGGCTCTCCTGGGATGTACTGTAACCTCCTAGCCCCGCGTGCTACCCCTGGCCATTCTGCAGTGGCACCGCCCGGAATGCTACAGAACTCCTGTCATAAAGGAGCAAACTCGCCCTGCCAGCCTCAGGCCCTGCCATGCCAGCTTTTCTCTTACCTCTCTGCTGGAGCCCTTTTCTCTTTCTTGCTGTGGGAAGAGCTGTGCTCACATGAATCTGGCTTCTGCAGCAAGAAACCCAGACGATGCTTCATATCTTTTGCACTGGAAGAAACAAACAAAGAAACCACCCAGAAAGGCTATTAGTATTCTTGACTCCACAGGCAGGGTCTTCACGCAGAATCAAAAGGCTTCTAGGTGAGGGTCTGTGGCCTGCACTGTGCAGGTCAGACTAGATGATCAGCATGGTCCCTTCTGCCCTTAAAATCTACGAATCTCTGAGCTTAGAACTCCCCAGGGTTACGGGCCCATTTCGGCACATCCAGCCACATCCAGCACGGATGCATCGCTTGTCAGCGTTCACATCTTCTGTTTTGGACATTTAGCATTAACACAGGAATTGATGCAAGTGGGATCTTCCGTTCAGTGAGGAGGACTTTTACCACCAGAACAATTGTGATTATTGCAGATTAGAAGGCATTGCTGGCTTAGCTGCATGTTAGGAGACAGGACAATCAAAGCGGTTTTGTTTGCTATTATTTGTTGTAACTGTAAGATGCGATTATACTCAGGAAAGGCTCACAATTATGTAACAATGGCCCTTGCATATTCAAGGCTGATCTGCCTCTTTAGTGACAATCTTGGTCTTGCACTGTTACTTATCTACTTACATGGTCTCCCAGAACCCTACTGCCTGAGCACTGTGGCTGCACGAATGAGCTCACCCTCAAGATGGGGAAATGGAGGGACAGAGCTAACAAGAGTCACAAAGGGAATGTGTGTAAGGCCAGGAAATGAACTCAGAGCTTCTGTACCCTAACAGCCAGGCTGTCCTTCCATTTGCTCAGCCATTCATTCACGGCAGAGGGAGCTGGGTTCCATCCGGCTTGGAGCCTCATCAAAGGAACCAACTGACTGCAGACTCTCTGGGCTGAATTTCTGCATGGCATTCAGGGCACAAGAGGATCAGGGCTTGGAGCAGTCCTGGCCATGAAGGCAGGGAGGCATGGGCAGGTCTGGGAGACACTGTGCAGGAAGATAGAGCAGGGTCTGGCTGTAAGGGACGGAAGAGAGGGCCAAGTCAGATGATGCTGAGAGCAGGGCCCTGAGAGGCAGGGAGGAGGGCAGAGCTGCCCGCTGACAGAAAGCCAGGTCTTGGGGGGAGATCAAGCACTCACTTTGCCCACATGCCCGTCCTGGAGAAGTGTGACTCCTGGCAGGTCTATGAATGCTGCTAAAGAGCCCACCGCCCACCCGCTCCAGCACTCGGCCGTGCTCCATACTTGGCCAACTCGTTCCCCACTCCCCTAGCTGATCCGGCAGGGCACAGCAGGACTCTGTAGATCTTTAACTGGGCTGCCCAAAGACAACGATAGAACGGACCACCTGGCTCTGCTTCGAAACCCGTTCTGCAGCACCCTGGGGAGCGGCCGATTCCGTGTCCCGTTATATGGGACAGGCCCAAAGCCTTAGGCACGCCAGCATGTTCTCTGCAGGTCTAAAGGACGCCTCCAAGAAGGTTGGGAGGGGGGTGGCCCCAAACTGCCCCCCATATCCCAGCCCGGCTCCAGCACTGAGTCATCCCGGAGGCTGTCAGGCTGGCTACTCGCTGAGGCCCTGCTGACGCCTCCGGATAACTCCCAATGTCAGGGCCCGCTGCTGTAGGGCACATAGGGGAACCTGAAGAGATGGAAATTTCAGCCGCAGGAATCCGCCTGCATAGCTGGCCTCTTTGCCCCAAGCTTAGTTCAAGTGAAACTCAAAACCCTTGCGCAGAACAGCCTCAGCCCTCTCGGGGTTCTTCAGACGGCAACGTGAAGGGACAGAGCAGTCAGGGCTCTGCGTAGCAGCCCTCTCTGAACACTGAAATTGGACAGCTGATCTCCTGCAGTAATCTAAAATCCAGCCAGCACTGGCGGGGGAGCTTTAGGAACTGTGAAGGGGGGAATTGATTCCTGGCCTATGTCTTTGGTTTCCATGTAGCGGCTACCTGGGTGATATACAACTAGTGTGTGTACATCACTCAGTACACACAGGTGTCTGTTCTCACAGAGGACTACACTCCCTGCCCTGTGTCAGTGCTTACACACACAGAGAGAGATACTGATGTCTACTGTACGTGCCGGGCAAAAGAATAGCACAGAATTCTTTCCCAGCAAGTTGCTTTTGTAGCACAGAGACACACCTCAGCAGTGAGTCCCATCTTCCGTTTCATTTGATGTCTCCTGTTCTAGGATTAAGCTCCCACTTTATCTTCAGTTTTATGTAATCCTGGCTCTTCCTGCAATACAAAGCCTTCCTCCCCCATAACACCTACCTAAGCAGCCAGCTGTTCTCTGCTCTCCACAGCTGTTTCATTTTTGTTAAATAATCCAGCAGTTTCCTTTCTATTAGAAATCGGGCTTTTCTAAATGCTTATGTCATTCTGATATTTATTGTAGGAATTATGCTACAGATCAGACAGAGATGTCAGTAGAACCCTGTCCCCAAAGGGGTTTACATATATTTTCTTTGCTAAATTTCAGCTTGAGAGAAAATATCTCCCTTCTTCTAGGGCATGAGAATGATGTAAACCCTGGAAAAAAGGCAGCTTAGTAAAGGCTAACAAAGTATATCAATGCAGGGAATTGCAATTCACAGTCCCCAGCAAAGCAGCACGATGCAATTCAAGGTCACACGAGATGAAAAGCAAATCCTTAAGCAATCAATCAGATTCAATCATCCCATTGCTGCCTCCCTCACCCCACGGACACACAGTGCAATCCAGCCCCATAGCTCTGGACCGTTAGAAATCACAATGCTCCAAAATGGACCCTACCTTTTTAAGCAGGTGGCTGGCAGCGCGGCAAGTCCCTTGCACATTTTGCTTTCAGGATGCAGTTCCCAAATCCAGGAAAGAAACAAGAAGAGGCAGTGACTGGATCCTGCTGCAGAACTTGGCTTAGAAACCTCACTGCCTGGCTGCCGCCAGCTGGGGTCTTTTATAGCCTCACATACAGGCCAGCAGCAGTTCTGCCAGCCAGTCAGAACCCAGCCCGGGACCCGCAGCCCCCACCCCCTTTTTGCCCACACAAGGGGAGAAGAGGAAGAGTTTGACGTCTGAGCCAGGAAAAAAGGATACTCTGAAAAAAATCTTACCAGAAGTTACAGCTCCCTGAGGAGGGATCTGTATAGGATGGAGGAGTTCTACTGGGGACTCTCCTGAATTGCAAAAGATTGCTGACGGGCTGTGACCAAGCACTCCAAAATGTGGAGGCAGAAGACGGTGTTGGAGAATCAGTGACTAATTTTGTGGGATTTTTCCATTCATTTTTCCCTTACACTTAAATCTATCGAAACAGGTAGGATCTTTTTGTCAGGTGGCCAGATAGATACAGGAGGTCCTAAGAGCCTTAGCGTGTGCTGTGACAGATAAACCAGGAATCTGGGATAGAGAGAGAGAGATGGAAAATACCATGACCAGGCAAGGAACATTCTGCTTTGTTATAAGCCCATGGGCTGTGCGTCAGCGGTGAGAGAGACAGAGCAGCATCCATGTGACGCAGCGCTACTGAAATACAAACCGGCCATCGGGATGCTGTGTCTGCGTGCGTGTGTGTGTGCGTGAGTGTGTGAGGCTGCACACATGCTCCTGAGGCAGTGTGTGTCTATGTGGGGAGCCCAGGCACGCAGCTGCCATTACAAACGTGGGCATTATGCAGTTCTCTCTGTCAATTTAGAGACGATGTCATTTCCATGTGCGCAGGGGAGTCCAGAAGCACAGGGCACCTGCAGGTGGGAACGTAGGAAGCCTGGACAGGAGAGCCCCTTTTTTGGACTCAGATAAAGCAGAGCATGAGATGAGAATACTTTGCTCGCGCACAGCGGCTTTTGAACTGAGATTGCAGCTGCCCTGCAACAGCTGCTGGACAGGAGACGTCGTGGCTATTGGGATGCGCCCCGTGGCTGTGCTTTACTTTAGTAGTGGGCTGTGGGAGGCACAAGCAGGAAGAAACAGAAAGGGTACGGATAACCCCCTCAGCAAAAGCTGCAGGGCCATCTGGAGAAATGCCAGAGCCAAGGTGGCTTGGGATCCAGCGATCAAAGGGCTGCCGTGGGTTAGGAAGGGCAGTCTCTGAAGAGCGGGTGGAGTTGGTTCATAGGTGCTGTGGCGCTGTCCTGGGAAGCAGCCTGAGACAGGCGCCTGCTGGAAAAGCGGAAGAAGCAGGGCCTGCCGGCTCCATCCCAGGGTGCTAGGGCTTCAGGCAGGACAGACGGGTGCAGGGTCTAAATGCCATTGCGAGGTAAACAACCCTCTAGCTGAATCAGGCAGTTTTTTAGACAAAGGGAATGCAGTGGATCTAATTTACCTAGATTTCAGTAAGGCACTTGATACAGTTCCACATGGGGAATTATTAATTACATTGGAGAAGGTGGGGATTAATATGAAAATTGGAAGGTGGATAAAGACCTGGTTAAAGGGGAGACTACAACGGGTCATACTGAAAGGTGAACTGTCCGGCTGGACAGAGGTTACTAGTGGAGTTCCTCAGGGATCGGTCTTGGGACCAATCTTTTAAAATCTTTTTATTCCTGATCTTGGCACAAAAAGTGGGAGTGTGCTAATAAAGTTTGCGGATGATACAAAGTTGGGAGTTATTGCCAAAATAGAGAGGGATTGGGATATCATAAAAAAAGATCTGGATGACCTGGTAAACTGGAGTAATAGAAATAGGATGAAATTTAATAGTGGAAAGAGCAAGGTCATGGGTTCAGGGACTAATAATAAGAATTTCTGCTATGAGGTGGAGACTCACCAGCTGGAAGTGACAGAGGAAGAGAAGAACCTGGGCTGTATTAGTTGATCACAGGATGACTCTGAGCTGCCAATGTAATGTGGCCATGAAAAAAGCTAATGCGATCGGTCCTTGGATGCATCAGACGAGGTATTTCCAGTAGAGATAGGGAGGTGTTAGTACCATTATACAAGGTGTCGGTCAGACCTCATCTGGAATACTGTGTGCAGTTCTGGTCTCCCATGTTTAAAACAAATTAATTCAAACTGGAACAAGTGCAGAGAAGGACTACTAGGATGATCTGAGGAATGGAAAACCTGCCTTATGAGAGGAGACCCAAAGAACTTGGCTTGTTTAGCCTGACCAAAAGCAGGCTGAGGGGAGATACGATTGTTCTCTATTAATACATCAGAGGGATAAATACCAGGGAAGGAGAGGAGTTAGGATGAATGTGGACACAAAAACTAATGGATATAAACTGGCCATCAGGAATTTTAGACTTGAAATTAGATGCAGGTTTCTAACCATCAGAGGAGTGAAGTCCTGGCATAGCCTTCCAAGGGGAGCAGTGGGGGCAAGAAACCTAGCTGGCTTCAGGACTGAGCTTGATAATTTTATAGAGGGGATCGTCTGATGGGACAGCCTAGATTGGCTACTAACTGATCTTTGGCTACTAGCAGTAAATACGCCAATGGCCTGTGCAGGGATGTTAGGTGGGCGGTTCTGAGTTACTGCAGAGAATTCTTACCGGGTGCCTGGCTGGTGAGTCTTGCCCATGTTCTCAGGGTTTAGCTGATCACCACATGTGGGGTTGGGAAGGAATTTTCCCCCAGGGCAGATTGGCAGATTGGCCTTCCTCTGTAGCAGGCCTCTGGATCCTGTGGGAGTGGTCAGTGCCCTCCAATCTAAAAATCAGGCTGGAGGGCTTTCAAGCTGAGCACCCAAAGCTGGAGGCTCTCCCAGTCAAAAGCAGACCTCCAAGCAGTCTCCCGTTCCACGGGGCTCTCCCACGTTGACTGCCAAACCACCTGTCCCTGTTGAAGTAGAACACTTCCCACGTTCTGTGCACCCGGTGTGCGCTGTTGGCAGGAGTAAAGCTAGGGGTCAGAGATGGGGTGTGAGGCTGCACGTGGGCAGACCAGGCTGGGGGTGGGGAAGCTGAGTGTGGCACAGACTCCATGGGTGAGGGGCTGGGGCCAGCGGCAGCCCAGGAATTGGGCGTGATGCCTGGAAGAACCCTGGCTCCCTTGTGCTGGACTCAGTGGGTGCTGCAGTCTGGAACGGCTCGGCTCCTGGAAGGCGGTTCCGTGGCATCCGCTTTAGCCACTTGAAATGTATTCCTAGGACGGAGACACTAAACACTGCTCTTTGTGCACCTGGGAATGGGACACGGCAGTGCTTCCTCCACCCCTCCTCCCCCCTCATGTTGCCAAAGCTGAGTCTCTCTTGTGCATTGATGCTCTCAGGTCTTGTGGCCACAGGAGCTGCGGGAAGTCTAGCCAGGCACCACAGCCATCCCACTGCACTGAAGGGAACAGAGAAGAGAGAGGCAGGGGCCACTGAGCTGACAGCACTCTAGGATGGGACACAGCGCTGCCTGGTTTAAAGACCCAATGGTGGGCACGGGGAGAAAGGAGGTCAACAATGGGGCACATCCATGGGGGGCTGGGAATTGGGCCCAGGCTTTGGGTATGAATTGTCCTCTGCGGGACCCCTGGCTTGGGCTATTTTTGGCTGCTGCGCACTTGGGAGCCTCTGGGGGAATGGAGAGGAACACAGTACAGTAACCAAGGGGAAATTACCATTCAGCAGAGAAATACAGCTACTTAATGAGCTGCTCAGATATTATTTTATTAGCAGAGATGAAAATCGATGCCATCATCTGCAGCAGTCTGGCAGGAAATGAGCTGGGACCTGCAGGACTTGTGAGATCTCAGATTCTGATTAAAATGACCTCAGAAAAGCCTCAACCTTTGAGCCACAGTTCACTTGCTTGGATTGCATTAAGTATTTGGCTGCTGGCTTTTAAGACAGAAAAAATAAACTATTCCCGTGACACTGAAGATGATGAATGTTCACATCTCGGGTGATTTCTCAGTTTCCTATCTTCCAAAGCCTGAAGGGACCGTTGTTTCCATCTAATCTGACCTCCTGTATAACAGAGGCTGAGAACTGCCCCAAAAACATTCCTAGAGCAGATCTTGATTTAAAAATTGTCAATGATGGAGACTCCACCACAACCCTTACTAAATTGTTCTAGCGTGATTAATTACACACTCACGATTAAATATTTACTCATTCTTTCCAGTCTGAATTTGTCTGGCTTCAACTTCCAGTCATTGGATCATGTTACACCTTTTTCTGCTAGAATGAAGCACCCTGTAAGGAGGCGTGGTCATCCCTCTGTGTCAGCCTCTTGGGGGCTGTGCCTCCCCATCGTCCGAGAGGTAGGGGAAAGCTCCAGAGACAAAAGCAGGGGACAAGGGTTGGTGGCAGTCTGTGTGCCCGGCCAATTTGGCAGGGCGGGGAGACACAAAGTAGTCTATAGGCCCAGTCCCTCTGGCAGGGGAGGGAGACACACAATCAGGGCTATGGCCTATGACCAGGCAGTCCTACCACAAGCTATATGCCTGGGCCCTCTGGCAGGGCAGAGCAGCAAACAGCACTCCCAGGTGAGGATGAGCACCTACACAGTCTAGGGGCTCAGGCAGGGGTGATCCTGTCACACCAGGGGTGGGATGGCCAGGGACGATAGGGGGTGCCAGCCCCACCCTACTCCACTGGTCTTAACCCAGGGCCCTACCAGTTGGCTATCCCTGCGCTACTT
This sequence comes from Mesoclemmys tuberculata, assembly GCA_007922155.1. Lineage (NCBI taxonomy): Eukaryota > Metazoa > Chordata > Testudines > Chelidae > Mesoclemmys > Mesoclemmys tuberculata. The sequence continues at coordinate 2,209,246 of ML675646.1, read as the reverse complement.
CCTGCACCCCTTTTGTGATGCACCTGGAGCTTGGGGCTGTCCTCTGTCTCCCTGGGATACATTGCAAGTGGCAGTCCTAGCAGCTCCTCGGCATCTGTGTTGTCCTGGAACTCCAGCAAGTCAGGCCAGTCCACGGTGCAACAGGAGTCCACTCCAGCTTCCTACTCCCACAGTGGGTGAGCGATGTCCTCCTCCGCCAGCTCTCCCCGGACTGAGCTGTAGGGCCTGGCTTTTGTACCTCCCCTTCCTGTCTCACTCCTCCACTTTCGGCAGGTGCGTCGTGACGTACCCAGTTCTGCCCACCATTTCCATCTAGTAGTTCACCAATTCCATTGTTAGGATTTACTTTGTTCCTAATATACTTAATGAACTCTTTATTATCTTTAACTTTAACTTTATTATCTACTAGCCATAGATTTCTCCTTTTGTCCCTTCCTTCCCTTAGCAATTTTCTTCAATTCCTAGCTTATAATTTATATTAATTACTATCAACTTCCCCTTTCTTCCTTTTGTTGTACATTTTTTTAAAAATTATAGCGGCCATCACTTCCTCACTAAACCAGTTTTGGTTTTTAACCAATGCGGCCTTCTTCCTCAGTTGTGGCATTGTGGCTTTTTGGACATCTAGTAAAGTTGTTCTTAAATGATTCCCAATTCTCAGTCATATTTTTCTGATTAAATGCTTCCAACTGATTTGGCTCAAGACTTATTTTCAGCTTTGTAAAATGGGCCCTTTTAAAACACCTAGTATATATCTCACTGGTCTGGGCTTTATTCTGTATGCACAATATAAATGTGATCAAGTCGTGATCACTTCTACCTAAATCACTATTAATTTTTAGTTCTATCAGTTCCTCTTTACCTGTCCAGATGAGATCTAATATAGAATTCCCCCTTGTTAGATGCAGCACGCTTTGAGTTAGGAAATTGTTATCTATCATACTGGGAAATTCCAAAGGGACTTGTTCAAACTCATGTACCCCCATTGAAGCACAACTAGTCAATCAGGTCTTAAACAAAGGGATGTGTGGTTACCTCAGTTTGCATATAAACTGTAAAAAGGGTCCTCAGATAGCAAGAGAGAAAAGAAAGGGCACAAGGAAAATCTGCATTTCAGCATACACAGGTAACTATGCCTAGCCTCCATGTCTCCTTCTGCTCAGCTGCAGAGAATTTTATGGGTGGGGGGAGGCAAAATGTGGGGCAAACACCCCAAGGTATCTCTCTCCCTGGCAATCTACCTCTTTGCACCTAAGAAGACAAAAGAAACAGCTGTTGGACTTTGGGGGAGAGGTCTGACCTGAAAAATGTGGTCAGTACTGCTGTTAAAAGGAAATGGTAAGGTTTTGACTCTGAATCAAGTATAGTCTGTTAAGTTAGGCCACTAGGAAGCTTTTTATCTTTTTTTTTTTAACCATTTCTAACTTTTATGCATCATGACTTGTACTCCCTTAAAATCTATCTCTTTGCAGTCAAATAAACTTGTTTTATTCTTTAATTTAAACTAATCCAGTGTGTTTCCGTTAAATTATCTGAGTAACTCCATCTAAGGCGGCTAGTTGTTGTGTATTGTCCTGTTAGAGGACCAATGGACCTAACATCTCTGGACTGTCCACGAGAGGGTGGGACAGCACAGCACAAGCATTTTGGGGGGGAAATCTGGGACCGACAGTGTGTTGGGGCCACCCTGCAGACGTAACCCAGGACGGTAAAAGCCAAAGTATAACCCAAGTGGGGCTGGCAGGTTGTAGTTACACAGACACACTCAGGGTGTGACCTGCCTGTGGTTTGGCTGTTTGTGAGTTGCTCACGTGGGAGCTACAGCAGTAAGGCATCGTGAGGCACCTAAGGTTGCAGGGCAGAGGTGACACAGCCCCCCACCGGTCTGGATTGCACCCCGGAATGTCACACCTGCCCATCCTATTCTATCCCCTGCTGTGTAGAATGCTGCTGTGACCTTGTGCCTCTGGTGTTACGGATTGCCAGCCTTCCTCTCTATGACTTTCTCCCTCTCCAATTCCGTCTCTCTCTGACTCCTGGGTGGCCAGCTCCATTCTTCCTTGGGCCTGGGGTTCTCTGTTAGGACGGGCTTCCTAGGCCAGAGGGACAATCCCCGCTTCACACTCGCATCACGGCAGAACTAGCAAATCAAAGAAAGATCCCCTGTGAAAACAATAGTGAGGCAGTTCCCGGGCAACAGGCTTCAGAGGTGAGTCCTTCCAGCTGGACGCCTGCCAAAGGAAGTGCTATAGCACTGCTGAGCTATGCACTGAGGCTTGAGCCATCATGGGCTGGACAGGGCTCTCCCACCCTAGCCTGGCTCCCAGGGAGCTGGGACTTTCACAGCAAGGCAAGTACTAGCCAATTAGAGAACGATTTGCTTTCTCCCTTCTCTGACGCTGGGCCCCTCCGTCAGCGCGTTGGCTGCCTGAGTGGTAAGGAAGAGGGGACGCCCTCCCTCCTTGGATTGCTTGCCATCAGGTTTGCGACAGCCATCCCACCTTGTCTGTAGGGAGGAGGGGCAGGAGCGAGAGGTTAGGCTTTCCTGGAGCAGCAGGGAAGGAAACAAGGGTAGGCCTCGTCCCTCCTAATGAGGACCAGGCTAAGCCCAGAGAACTGCCAGCAATACAAAGCCATGAAGCCACAGCAGAGCTATTTCCCTCAAAGGCAACTTAGCCTCCAGCAGAGGGACTGGCCTGTCACTTGCCATGTGCCCTGCATCTGTGTATCCGCGGTAGAGCTGGCCAGGGCCTTTCTCCAGGGCAAAAGACTTTTCAAAGGGCATCAGAATTTCTGTGAAAAAAGTTCATTTTCAGATTGGTTTTGATCTGATGAAATTCAAAGGGAAGCTTTTGCTTCTCTTCATTTTGAACTGAAAAAAATGTTACTTTATTTACCTTTTCAACAACAGAGCATTTTTTGCATTGTGATTTTTGGTCAGGTTTTTCCCCCTTTTTGTCTCCTGTTTCTCCAATTCTTTGTGCATTTTACCTGGTGGCTTTTTCTTTATTTCTTTCTTCTATTTGTGTGTGTGTGTGTTTTATCTTCTTAACGTTTTCTTTGATAAACTAAATAATTTGCATTCCTTCAGTCTCTACCCCTAAGGCAGGTTTTCCAGCCCACAATTCTCTGAACCTTTTACAAATTTGTCAACATTGCTTTTGCAGAGTGGGCACCAGAACTGGACACAGTGTTTCAGTGCTGGTCTCACTAATGCCGTTTACAGAAGTAGCACCACCTCCTTGAGACTATTTAATATTCTCCTGCTTATGCAGATAACGTGTGCACTGGTCCTCTTGGCCACGGCATAGCACTGGGAATGCATATTCAGCTGGCCACAGCACCAAACCCACAGGCAGGAAAAACAGGGAATTCCTGAGCGTTTGTCTGTTCAAATTCTCTAAACCACAAAGCTGTTTTGGCTCCGGTACTAAGAGTGTACAGAGAGACACAGGGTAGACACAACAAAGAAGTTTATTGCTGTAGTGACATCTCTTTTTATTACTGTGTGGCAGAGTAAAGGGGCTGATAAGCATTCCTCATTTGCTGAGGCCATTGGTAATGCTACCTGGGGAGATCATAGAATCATAGAAGATGAGGGTTGGAAGGGACCTCAGGAGGTATCTAGTCTAACCCCCTGCTCACAACAGGACCAACCCCAACTAACTCATCTCAGCCAGGGCTTTGTCAAGCTGGGCCTTAAAAACCTCAAAAGATGGAGATTCCACCAGCTCCCTAGGTAACCCATTCCAGTGCTTCACCACCCTCCTAGAGAAAATGTTTTTCCTATTAACCAACTTAAACCTCCCCCACTGAAACTTGAGACCATTGCTCCTTGTTCTGTCATCTGCCACCACTGAGAACAGCCTAGCTCCATCCTCCCTGGAACCCCCTTTCAGGTAGTTAAAGGCTGCTATCAAATCCCTCTTTGTTCTTCTCTTTTGCAGACTAAATAAGCCTAGTTCCCTCAGCCTCTTCTCATAAGTCTTGTGCTCCAGCCCCCTCATCATTTTTGTTGCCCTCTCCTGGACTCTCTCCAAATTTTGTCCACATCCTTTTTGTAGTGGGGGGCCAAAACTGGACACAATACTCCAAATGCGGCCTCACCAATGCCGAATAGAGGGGAATAATCACTTCCTGTGATCTGCTGGCAATGCTCCTACTAATGCAGCCCAATATGCCGTTAGTTTTCTTGGAAACAGGGGCACGCTGCTGACTCATATCCAGCTTCATATCCACTGTAACCCCCAGGTCCTTTTCTGCAGAACTGCTGCCTAGCCCGTCAGTCCCCAGTCTGTAGCTGCGCATGGGATTCTTCCGTCTTAAGTGCAGGACTCTGCACTTGTCCTTGTGGAACCTCATCAGATTTCTTTTGGCCCAATCCTCCAATTTGTTTAGGTCCTTCTGTATCCTATCCCTCCCTTCCAGGATAGTGTCATCTACAATCCCCCCACCTTAGTGTCATCTGCAAACTTGCTGAGGGTGCAATCTCCCCCTCTTCCAGATCATTAATGAAGATGATGAACAAAACCGGCCCCAGGACCAATCCCTGGGTCACTCTGCTTGTGACCAGCTGCCAGCTAGACATGGAGCCATTGATCACTACCCATTGTGGTGTGCCAGCCCCCTGCTGGGGCTGGCTTGCTGGCGACAGTCTCTGCTGGCAGTGGGGACCTGAGGTAATCCCACCCCGAGCTGGACAAGTCTCTGGGTTTTTCCCCTCTCTTCAGCGCCTCTCCCACCGGGCGACCAGGTGCAGGCCTTACTGCAGGCCGGGGGGGCTGTCCCCCCACCCCATAGGGAGGGCAGCTGGTCTCAGTTTGTGCCTGTGACTCGGGGAGGTACCTGGTTCAGGCTCCTTTCCCGGGGGCCCAGGGGTGGTGGAGAAGCCCTGGGGCATCCAAGGATCAACAGTTCTTCCTGCAGGCTGGGGTCAGGGTCAGGGTCTCTCCTGCTCTGCTTCTCTAGCCGTAGGAAACACTATTTCTAACCCAGAGGGATCTAGCAGCTCCTTCCTCTCCTCCTCCTCCTCCTCCTCCTCCTCCTATGTCGCCGTCACCATCTCCCCTCCCCGCCCAGTCTTTAGGGCAGGCAGGGTTTAAGTACACCTGGCTCTTAATTGGTTCCAGGTGCCCCTGATTGCCCTGCCTAATCTCTCTCCTGCCTGCAGGGAAAAGGGTTTTGAGCATCCTAGGGCTCACATATTGGCCCTGGAGTACCCTGCCATAGCCATCTGACCTGACTTCACCACATATCCCCCCCTCCCTGCTCAACACCATACGGTTGGGCTACTTGGGTCAAACCACAGTGCACGCATGACAGGCCGTCCGCATTGCCATGTTTGGCCCCCGCCCTATGTTGCACACTGAAATGGAACGGCTGCAATGCCAGGAACCAGCGCATTACCCGTGCATTCCGGCCCTTGTTGCAGTGCATCCACTGCAAGGGGGTGTGGTCTGTATCCAGGGTAAACTTCCACCCAGACAGGTAATACTGTAGGGTTTCCACGGCCCATTTTACTGCTAGGCACTCTCTCTCTACTACTGCCTACTGTTGTTCCCGGGGCAGGAGTTTTCTGCTGAGGAATAAGACTGGGTGTTCTTCGTCCCCCAGCATCTGCGATAATACATCGCCCAACCCAACCTCCGAGGCATCTGACTGTAAGATGAACTCTTTTGTAAAATCCGGGGGTATCAGTATAGGACTATGGCAGAGGGCGGTTTTCAAGTCCGTGAAGGCTTCCTCCGCGGAGCTAGACCACTTCACTACGTTGGGGCCACGGCTTTTTGTCAAGTCCGTCAGTGGGTAGGTACGGGTGGCAAAGTGGGGGATGAACCTCCTGTAGTACCCAACTATCCCAAGGAATGCCCGGACCTGCTTTTTCTGGATTGGCCGGGGCCAGCTTTGTTGTTCAGCTGAAGCTTCACCACACCTATCCCCACAACATACCCAAGGTACTTGGCTTCTGCCAGTCCAATTGCACATTTGGGCAGATTTGCAGTGAGGCCTGCTTTCCTCAGGGTATTTAACACCGCCTCCACTTTTCCTAGGTGGGTATCCCAGTCTGGGCTGTGTATCACCACATCATCAAGATAGGCGGCCGCATACTTAGCATGGGGGCGTAACAACCTGTCCATGAGCTGCTGGAAGGTGGCGGGTGCTCCGTGAAGCCCAAAAGGGAGGACGGTATATTGGTAGAGTCCTTCTGGTGTAGCAAAGGCAGTCTTCTCCTTGGCGTACTTAACCAGAGGGATCTGCCAATACCCTTTGGTCAGGTCTAGGGTGGACAAAAACCTTGCTTTCCCCAAACGGTCAATCAGCTCATCGATCCGAGGTATCGGATATGCTTCAAACTGGGATACCTCGTTTAGCTTCCGGAAGTCATTACAGAACCGCACGCTACCATCCGGTTTGGGCACCAACACAATTGGGCTGGACCACTGGCTGTGGGACTCTTCGATGACTCCCAGCTCTAGCATCCTCCTGACCTCAGCCTTAATTTCCTGCCTTTTCACCTCTGGGATTCGGTATGGCTTAACATTTACCTTAACCCCAGAGTCAGTGATGATGTGGTGAACCGCCTGCGTGGTCCGGCCAGGCTCCACTGAAAACATGTCCCGGTTTCTCTCAATCATCCTCATGACTTCGGCTCATTGTACCTGGGTCAAATCGGGGGATATCCTCACCTTCCCCTGGGTTTTGTCTTCCTGGGGCACAGTACCTAGTGCAATGGCGCAGGTGTTCCTGTCGTGCCACGGCTTTAGCAAGTTCACATGGTAAGTCTGTTCTGGCTTTCGGCGGTCAGGTTGTCGCACCTTATAGTTGACATCCCCGATGGCCTCTATTACCTCATATGGCCCTTGCCACCTGGCTAAGAGCTTGCTTTCCACCGTGGGTACCAACACCATCACCTGGTCACCCGCCTGGAACCTCTGGACTCTTGCCTGGTGATTGTAGTAGGCCCGCTGGGTTTCCTGGGCCTTCTCGAGGTGTTCCTGCACGATGGGGGTAACCTGGGCAATTCGGTGCCACATCTGGACTACGTGTTCAACGATGTTCTGCCCCGGAGGGGCTGTTCTTCCCAACCCTCCTTGGCAATGTCCAATATGCCACGGGGGTGGCAACCATATAACAATTCGAAGGGGGAGAAACCTGTGTATGTCTGGGGGACTTCCCTGACTACGAACATCAAATAGGGGAGTAGGATGTCCCAATCCTTCCCGTCCCGGCTTACCACCTTCCTCACCATACTGTTCAGGGTTCTGTTGACTCACTCAACAAGTCCATCCGTTTGAGGGTGATAGACTGATGTCCGTAGGGTATGGATGTGGAGCAGGGTGCACATCTCTTTCATCAGTTGGGATACAAATGGGGTCCCCTGGTCTGTCAGGATCTCCTTTGGTATTCCTACGCTAGAGAAGATCTGTACCAATTCCCTTACTATTGTCTTGGAGGTTGTATTGTGGAGTGGTACGGCTTCAGGGTACCAGGTAGTGTAGTCCAGGACCACTAGCACGTACTGGTAGCCCCGGGCTGACTTTTCTAGAGGGCCTATTAAGTCCATGGCGACCCTCTCAAATGGGATCTCAATGATCGGCAGGGGCACAAGCGGGGCCCATAAGTGCGGTCAAGGGCCGTGGAGTTGGCACTCTGGGCAGGAGGCACAGTACTGGTGGACTCCCGCATAGACCCCTGGCCAGAAGAACCTCCACAGGATCCGATCCAGCGTCTTATCTATTCCCAGGTGTGCCTCAAACAAATGACTATGCTAGAGCTAGCACCGCCCTCTGGTGTCGTCCACTGCATTCCCCACATCCACAGAGCCATCTCATTATAGAAGGCAATCAGGTTGGTCAGAGATTCAGACACCCTTCCCAGAGTGCCATTCTGCTTTGTCTCTTTTCCTTGTGCACTGATTGCATCAACCCTGGGGATAAATCCTCTCCAGATAGCAGCACCACATGTGTGGGAGAAAGGATGCTAAGCTTTCAGCATCACACATGCAGCTCTGATCCACTGCTGCTAATAAGCAGGAGAAAAGAGCCCCATGAGAACCATTTGAATTTACATTTGAGTGAATCAGGAGTACAGCTTTGAATGTCACTTATGTTCTTCTTTCTCTGACTCAGCCCCTCTACCTGCAGCTGCTGTGAGGCTTATCTGCAGTCACTGAGGTTTGTGACGTTGTCCTAAGCTCTTCACAGGAAAACACGGATCAAACCTGTCTCAGCACATTAACTCAGTCATCACTGGGATGTTATCAGGGGCCACTGATTATCTGCTCCCTCCGGATGGCCTGGGGACATTAGCCTCTCCCTCACCTCCCCTAGCCACATTCAGCTAAGAAGCCAGCAGGGACGACTGGCATCCGCTCAGCCCAGCTCAGAGACTCTCACCCAGTGACTCCCATGCCCAGAAAGCACTTCTGGTGCAGAAAGAGCTGATCTTCTAGAAAGTGCTGATGTCAAAAGTCCACCCCTTTGCTTGGGAAACTGGTCCTGTGGTTAATTCATAGATTTAAGGCCAGGAGAAATCATGGTGCTCATTGAGTGGGACCTCCTACATGGCACTGGCCAGGACTATTAGAGAAACAGCCAAGCCCGAGTTAGAGACATCTGGTCCACCACATCTCTAGGGAAGTTGTTCTGGCAGCTAATTCCCTTTGCTGTTTTGGTTTGAATTTGTGTGGCTTCAGCGTCCAGCCAGTGGATCTTGTGCTGCTTGATTGCTTGTCTGCTAGGTTAGCGAGCTCTCTACTATCTGAAATCTCCATAGTTCAGGGAAGCTGCACCAGTATTTCCCCTCCGTGATGCAGCAAGGGGGCCTGCTCCCAGGCTTCCAACGATCACCTCTCTTGGGCAAAGGCAGGCTTTTCTCTCCTTCCTGACCAGGGTTCTACCAGGCTACCTAGCTCCCTGCCTACATGGAGAATGCCCCAGCAAGTCAGACTGCCAAATAGGTCTACTTTGCCTTCCTTCCTCAGATGTCATAAACAGTGTTAGAGTCCACAGTTGAATTACCAACCAGCCCTATCTAAGCAAGCACATTTACTCTTAAGGAGAGAGCATTACAGAGAAAACATTAAAAACAACCAAAGAACCTACACACATGCTAATAAGCTAATCAGAGAGACCCCCAGCTCCAAGAAAGGCTGTGGAACAGTCCTTCAAACCCCACTGAGAGGGTTTTTCTGTGGTGACATGTTCATAACAGTTTTAGTGCAATCATGAATAGTTCAGTCTTTCTTTTACATAGCTTGGGCCCCAATCTTCAGATTGCAGACACAGGCAATCAGCAGACAATGGCTCCTGCCTCAAGGTGTAGCTTCAAGAGGCTGGGTTTTTGCATAACCGGAGGAGGGGTAGGTATGTTATTTAAAAGAGTTCTCATAACATTTCCGAGGTTTATATTAGTCCTATCTCCCTCCTAGAGACATTACATATGATCACACATTAATACATAAACATTTGCATTTTTAATACAATGAACTCCTAAAATATTTAAACTTAATTTAGTGAGGTTTGTGCAGGATATTGCAGGAAAATGCCATATCTGTCCACTATGTCCTTATAGACCAGAATTAATTCACCTCTTAACCTTTTCTTGAATGGCCTTCCTCAGTCTCTCACCATGAAGTAGGTTTTTCAGACTTTGAATCATCTTGTGGCTTTTCTTTGTGCCCTTTCCAATTTGTCAACAGCCTTTCTGGAATGCGGGCACCAGAAGTGGACAACTCCAGCAGTGATGCCACCAACGATGTAACTTCACTTCTGCTATTAGATATTTACACATCATTTTTGTCACTTCATAACACTGGGAGCGCCTCTTCAATTGGCTTCCACCATGACCCCACATCCATTCCAGAGTCATTGCTTTCCAGGATACATGCCTCATCCTATCTTTTTATCCTTTTTTGCTCACACTGGCCCTGCAGGGGTTAAGCCTATCCTGTGGGCCAAGGAGGCCACGCCCCCCCCCTTACTGGGCATGCAACTGGAAGCAGACTATAAAAGTGGGTAGCCTAGCTCAGTCTGGGCTGATTGGGGAGGAGAGAGGATGTGCATTGCAGGCTCATGCCTGGAAGTTATTGGAGCCCCAGACCGCAGAGGCCAGGTATACCGAGACTCAGGCAAATATCGGCTGTCCACTGAAACCTACAAGGGGAAGGAGACACTGGGAACCTTGCCTGCCGAGTACTCTGGAGAACTGGAGAACCTGCAGACTATAGAGCAGGAAGACAGGGTAGGAAGTAGCCAGGGGAACCAGACATTGATTCAGTTGCAGTACCAGGATCGGAGTCAGCGTGTTTCAGTGGGATTCCCGCTGATCCAGTGGTCGAACTGCTCACCATTGACAGGGCCCTGGGCTAGGGTCTGGTGGAGTAGGGCGAGCCCAGGCCTCCCTATCCTGGCCCACCACTGGGTGGCAGCCCACTCCCCTTTGGCCACAAGGCCCGAGAGTGTTGCTGCCTTGCCTCCAGCTGCGGGGAGTGAGACACTGGACTGGGAAAGCTGCCCTACGCAGAAGGGCCATCCCATTGACTCCAGCCGCTGGGCCACACTGCCCTGTGCAGAAGGGCACTGTGACAGGGCGTATGTTCCCTGCAACAAGCACAGTCTACCCCTCCACCAACCCTGGTGTCACTGCAAACTTTATAAACAGTGGCCTTGCATTTAATTCCAGATCACTGATAAAATATCGAATCACATTGGACCACAACCAGCCCACTTAGACACCCCACTAGCAATGCCCCCCTTCAACAATGATTTTCCATTCATAATTACATGCTGAGATCTGTCAGTTAGCTGGTTTATAATCCATTGACTATAGACTTCACTGATTTTTGGATGATTATTTTTTTTCCATAACACTGTGCCTAATTCCTTATAGAAATCTCAGTGAACTACATCACCACAGCTACATCAGCAAAAAATATCACATTCACTAGACAAGAGCTAATTTCCATTATACCATCTTGATTGTTGTTAATTACATTATCATTCTTTATTTCTTTATTGATTGAGTCTCGTATCAGCCGTTCTGTTGTTTTGCCTGGGATCAATTTCAGGCTAATAGGTCAATAATTATCTGGGTCTGTTTACCCTTTTTAAACATTGACTTTCTTCCAGTCTGCTGGAACGTCCCCAGCATCCCAAGATTTATGAAAAATTAACCTCAATGGTCCAGAGAACTCCTTTGCCAACTGTTAAGTCTTGGTTGCGTAGCAAGGCGCTGTGGCCTTCCTTGGAGCCTGGGCCCGAGGAAGGGTCGCGACGCCCCTGCTGGGCAGATCAGGGCCCTACAGGCCAAACTGCCTGACAACAGAGGGGCGGAGCCAAGGCAGGGAAGGGAACTATAAAAGGCCGGCCTAGCAGCTCAGTAGGGAGGAAGCTGCTGTTGCAGGCAGACGTGTTTTCCTGGTGGCTGTGGCCCAGGCCTGACCCAGATCCAACAGCTGTTTGGAGCAACCGCCCCACCGAGTGGAGCATCCAAAACCTGCCCAGATTACTGGGCCTGAGTGACTGGATAGGGCTGCTGGGCCCTAGTGATCGTGTAAGGTCCTGGGCTGGGACACAGTGGAGTCGGGTGGGCCTGTGTCCCTCTCCCCCTTTCCCTAACCACCCTGGGAGGGAGTGCTACCCTCTGTGTTTGGGAGACAGAGGATCCCAAGCTCTACTGGCCCTGCCTGCCCACAATGCTGGGGGCCTGAGACTATTTTACTAGCCCCGCTTGTGGGAAGGCCAGGGGCTGCTAACTGCCCAACCAGCCCTGCCTGCCTTGCGGGCCAGGGACAGCAAACTGCTTACCTGCCCCACCCTGCCTAAAGGCCAGGGGCACCAGACCGCTTGCTAGCCCACCCTGCTGGGCTAAAGAATTGTAAACAGGCATTGTTTATTCCCCTAAAGGAAGGCGTTGTGGTCTTCCTTGGAGGGTCGCGACATCTTGGCTGGACTGTGCCACTGGCCTACAGTTGCAAATTAGTTGCAGGGATCTGTTGATATAACAATGCTTAACTTTAATAGCTGCTGTATAACATCCTCCTTAGCTACAGTTACAACAGGAAGTATGTCATTATCATCAGATGAGGATCCATCTGTGATGCTATACAAACAAGTTGCCAGCTCTGTAATGCTGGCAGCTGGCTAGCTCAGGTCATGACCTTGGAAGTGTTAATTGTACCCATTTACTTGTGTGTGGATATCACACAAGCCCATTCACTGGTGTTGATAAGAAATTGAGGGAAATGTTGAGGGTATTGTTTTTGTCTGTCTGTATCCTGTTCTTAATTAACCTTAAGATTAAAGATGTATATGTCATGCCACTCCAGGCACCATGACAACAGCATCCAGATTCTTTCCAGATATAGAACAGAAATCCTTTTGCACATTCTGCTTTGTCTGCATCTTATTGACAATTTTACTGCCTTCGTCTAGTCCTGGACCTTTGTCATTGCTACAATTCCCTTGTTTCCTGAAATATGCAGTTCTGAGTCCCAAAGCGTAAAGACTTTCTTGTGCTGTGTGATGGCCACTATTTTAGCTGGCACACCAGGGACTGACTGGGTACTTCCCAAGCTAACACACAAAAGCTACTACAGCTTAAGCCAAGTCACCCTCTGTGTGCTGTAACAGAATCATGCCCTCCACAGAGGGGACACAAAGGAGGACTTGTAATACACCCTAATCAGGGGGTTATATTCAGCAGCTCAAGACAGCAGGTCTGGGAATTCCATACTGAGATTTTCAGGAGCATATGATGGGAAAAGTAGTACAACCCCATCTCTTTGGGCCCTGCAATTATCCTTGCTCAGCAATACAAGACAAATGAATTTATGCAAAGCAGAAGCCTAGCAAAGGAATAAACTTATTGCTGCAAAACGATTTACCTTTACTGGCACTGGGATGTACTGGTTTAGGCCATACATTTGGATTTGATGCAGTGGGTGATGGGACAGGGCCAGCTCTGATGTGGCAAGAATGTAGAAGCTTTTGATTTAAACACACACTGCTCCGTATTATTCTCATATGCAGCTCTGGTGACATTCTTTGTGTTTAATATTTTAAGAAGGTTTGCTAGGCAATTCCTGCATGGGAAGAGAAGTTGTGGGACTGCAGAAGAGGCCAGATCACCTAAGCCACGCTCCAGGCTTCCCCAGTGAGCCCACCATTGGTTTTCAGTCTCGCATTTAATGTTAATCGCTTCATCTTAACATGTCCTGAGATAAATGGGTTTTTTTTCTGATGCAGAGTACACAACCTGGGAATTCTGTGTGGTGCCCAATAGAAATAGCACGCACGCACACCCCTTTTTGTTGGGTCCTTAGCAACCCAGCTACGCACAGGAGTTTGTGATTTTCCTTGTACAGCTTAAATAAAGACAATGACTTTTCAGTATTGTTGGCTTTCTTCCATCTCATTTAGTCACTAGAGAATGTGGATTTAGAGGCCACCAGGTTAATTATTCCTTGGCTGCAGCTGCTGTGAGAGAAAATATAGTGTCTTGTCCCTGGAGGGGTTCTGTTCTTTATAATTTTTTTTTATTCTTGCAATGGCTGTGATGGGAGAAGGGCCAGTTCTGTGACCTCCTACAGGACGGGTTAATGAGAAAGTAGGGGTAGAAGGGGTGGAAAATTATCAGAACCATGAGTTGGCAAGGGTCAAAGCTCGAAAGCCCGAGATGTATTCTTTACCTCTTGCTCAGAATCTGGCCAGAAATGTTATTTAATGTACAGCATGTGAATACAAGTGTTGGCTTGGAAGCATGTGTCCTGTGTTCTGCCTAACGCCTGCATCAGTCACATAAATGTGATGTCTACAGTGTTAATGGAATAACACCCACCACAGGTAGGTGGTTGTGGTTAGATAACTGTATGACTCACGTGCTAGGGTCACAGGAAACCAAGGGACAACTGGCTCCAGAAAAGAAATGGCGTTAGTTCAAAAGAACTGCCCCAAATATTATTCCCCTTAGGTTAGGGCATGCTTGATTTGTGGTGGGATTAAAAAGCTGTTGATAGCAAAGGGGTCCTGAGAGAAAGGATGGGTAACTGGGTGCACCAGCTCAAACCTTTTAAAACATAAATCTGCTGAGGGATGGAAAATCTTTTTTGGACTCTGACACAGCAGGAGCTCATTTCAAATGTGGCATTCTCGGTAAATTCCCAGCTCTAGCAGGAGCCCTCCTGCTCCGCGTTCTCCAGAATGGATCCAATGGAATAAACACGGTAAAGCAAATAATTCCCAGGGTGACAAAGATACAGTAGGGGAAAAAATATGCTGGGAGGAATAATGCATTATATGAAGACGTTTCCCCTCAAACAGCTGTGTCCTCTGAATAAAGAATATGAAAACCCCTGTTACATGACCACAGACTTTGTTCCATTAGCGTCTCATCCGACCAGGAATCCGCTGGCATTATTATGTAGAATTTATACTGCAGTACCTCTTGGAAGCCAAGCTGGTCAGGGCTCCGCTGTGCACAGAACTGTTGACAGCAGGCAAAGGAAGAGCTGGGATCAGAAGCCATGGCCTCCTGGTTTGTGTCCCTCTTAGGAGCTGTGACAAAGCTCTTCCTTGACCTCGGTGGGCCCAGCGCTTCCTTCGAGTGGCAGGTCAGGGAACTGCTTCACCCCTTCATGTTCTTCCACCCTCTAGTGGTGGGGGAGGGTAACATGGCCGCTCCCTGCAGCTGCTGGCCCGGGGTCAGGGGGAGAGCCCCCTGGAAGGGGATCAGGGACCCTGCTGCCCCCTCCCACGGTTGGCCCTGGGCAGGGCTGAACGGGGCGGCAGAACTGGGGTGAGGTGGTGGCAGAACTGATGTGGAGATGAGGCACAGGATTGATTGGGAGGCAGAATTCATTGATGAGCAGGGGAGGGCAGATGTGGGACTGAGAACTTGGGGGTGGGCCGGGGCCGTGCGCCAGCCACAGACGCACTGAAAAAAGCAGTATCCTCTCTTTGTGAAGAACCCCACGTTTTGGAGGCCTGTTGCCTGATTCACTGGGGTCTAACTCATTTATATTTTGCTCTCTTGAGGTTGGCAATACTTGGAGTGGGACCTAATTAATTGTAGTATATTTTAAAACAGCTGAGACAGTTACACACGCTCGGGAAGACGATTTTGGGAATGAGAAGGAAAGATGAATTGTTAATTGCTCACCATCCCAGAATACTATTCTCAAGGGCCTCTCTCTTTCTCCACTACACATGCTTTTGTCCAGAGTTTGTATATTTAGCTTTAATGTTAGTTTCCACTGTGGAAAATGTTAATGCTGGCACAAAAGACAGATCACAAGCTAACAGTATCTGCCATGGTGGTTCTGATTTGAACCCAACCAGCCTCATTCTGGATGGTGTCATGAATATTCATGAGTTCATTCATGGGGGTGTGCCTCAAAATAATGACAGGTGTCACAGAATAAAGGTTGGGAACCACAGCACTAGAAGATTAGTTCAACCCAGCTACGTCTCTAAGGGGTGTGAAAAATCCACACCCTTGAGAGGCATAGCTAAGCCAACCTAAATCCCCATGTAGACAGCACTAGGTTGATGAAATTTCTTCTGTTGACCTCACACCTGGCTCTTGGGGAAGTGGACTTACTGCAGCGATGAGAGAAAGCTCCCATTGCCACAGGAAGTGTCTATGTTGAAGCGTTACAGCGACATATCTGCAGGGTTTTAAGCATAGCAGCTGGCAATGAGAGACTCGGCCAGCCTGCTCTCAGCTACTCCACTTGGTTCATTTAGCCCCCATAGTCTCAAACCATGCTGGGCCTGTCCAGCCCAGGCTCTGTAATTAGAGCTGCCACAGAGCTACTCTCATTGATACTCTGCTTCCCATGGCTCCTACGAGCCAGGATAGGCAGGGGGTAGCTGTAATGCAGAGCTCGCCTGCTGTGTCTCCATCTAGCACCTCTGCCAGCATAGCCTTTACACCTGTGGTGGTGGGTGGAGGTGCACGATTTTATATGCCCAGGTAGGGCACCTTAGCACTTGAAGTGAAAACAGCTTCTGTGTCTGTAGAAGAGAGCCGTGCCACCCAGCCACTTCACGGCTCAGCTTCCTACCGCCGGGAGGCCTTTGCCAGTTCCCTGTGAGCAGCTCTGAGTGGCCCTCCCTGCTGAGCTGGCTGGGGGGGTTCGCTGGATTTGTATTGGCACACCTAGGTGCTCAGCATGATGGGAAATGGTCATTTTGGCTGATGTTGGGTTACAAATCACATTTTCTGAGCCTTTTTCCCCCCAGGACACAGAAGTCACTCCTGGTTTCCTACCATAGCAGTAGCACAGAGGCCCTGCCATCAATCAAATGTCCCTGAACCCTCAGGTCCCGCCTCTTAACACCTCAGGCCCTGCCCACCTGTTACCTTATGGCCCTCCCCCCTGGGGTGTTACTTCTGGGTCGAGATGGACACCTGACTAGAAGTGGGTCGTGTGACCCCTCTGAGAATACCTCCCACCTCCCTCCACCAACTAGAGTGGGTTTCAGCCCTGCAGGACCACTCCCGAGCGCAGATTTGACCCAAAAGGGCACGTGGTGGGGTGGAGTGACCTACTGTGGAAGAGGACCATGTGACCCCTCTGAGAACTCCTCCCACCACCCCTCTATCAATCAGAGTGGGTTTCACCTGCTTAGGCCATCCATGAGGGGAAACGTACCAATTGAAATAGGTGTCGTGTGGGGGTCCAGGCCAGAACCCCTGCCCGATCTCTGGGGCTTGACTGTTGGCCAGCCGGCAGCACTGCCCCTGGAAGTCTCAGCACGAGCAGAAGAGTCTGTCTCGTTCCAAGAACACGTCTCAGAAACCGTGGAAACACTGAGAGGAAAACATGGACTCCTTCACCGCCCCCGTGAGAACCTGAGAATTGGTTTTCATTCCTAGGGCCTTGGGCCCCCCTTGGTAGAAAGTGCTACTTCAGCGACAGCTCTGAGGAGGAGGAGGGAGCAGCTGAGGCGAGCCCTTTGGCCCAGCTTTGGTTGGATATGCTGGAACCCAAAACCTGATCGATCGTGAGGCACCTGCACTGCTGGACAAGGCAAATGAACAAGTCGTCGCACAGGTAAAGGACCGATAAGTGATATTTGAGGGTTGGGGTGTGTGATGGGGTTAGGAACTGACCGAGGTTGTGCACATCTTAAAAAACAAAAAACAAAAAGCAGCATGGGCTTACATCTATTTCTTTTCTTAAAATCTCATGGCCGCTCAATGATGCCTTTCAGGAGGCCTTGAACAACATTGCATCAGGCAGCGTAGATGAATTTGGCCTGTCTTATTTTTGCTCAACGCCGATACAAATCGATGAAGAAGGTGACACCGAGGCTAACACCTATATGGTGTTTAAGAGGAGGCCTAGCATGGAATTAATTGAGCCAGTGCCACATTGTGAGCTTAAAAGAGTCATGTGGTCTATTCTATGTGTTGCTGTTTATGCTGTTCTTAATCACTGTCTTAGGGAAAAGCTTTTTGGAGATTGTGAGGGCTGTGTCATAGACACTCCAGGCCAACGACACCACGACTGCATGACTTGGACTTCAGAGGATATGAACTGCAAGCTTTGGGACCTGTGTACTGAACTATGTTTTGAAAGCTTATTAAAACACTGATATTGCCATAATTTATGTTATGAAATGTCTCAGCTGAACTCAAGAACATTGAGCACAAGGGGCGACCTTGGTAAATACTGTGTAATTCAGTCAAGAAGCTGGCAGTGTTTTAAAGAAAATGAGGAAACCAGAGGATGCCTGTTTAGAGTGTTATATGGACTGTCTGGTCCGCACAAAAAGTTACAGAACCCTATTTAGGAAGCAGACTATTTGTAAGAAATCCAAAAAAATTAAGCTAGAGAATGGTGAGGGGACATACACGCATATAACACTTGTTACCTGTAAATAAAAGCATCTGTTGAAAAGGGGTTTTGTAACTATCTGTGTTTCTGTTAGAAGGGCTGTGTGGGCCTTAAATACGATAAATGTTTTGATGGAGCATCTTGGTTTCTTTTCAAGGCTGGCACATGTCTTTTAAATAAAAAAGGTTTTGTGAGAACCCAACTATTGTGTCTCCGTGTATTTACCGCAAAAAGCTGAAATGTGTGTCATAGAGTCCTGTGGGGAGGAAACAAACAAAAAAAGCGTTTAAAATAAAGCAAAAAAACCTTCAAAACCCCTGTATAAAACAGGGATGTTTGAGACGTGTCTGAGTACAACAGCACTGACTCACCCTGTTGAGCTGATGGTTTAATCACCCCACCCCACTGAACTGCAAAGCTGACTATTGACGTAAGGAGTCTATAGGTCTAGAGGTGATCACCCACCTTTGTTTCTACCAGGGTTAGCTAATGATCAATAATTAGCTTCCATGGGCATTCACTCACAGGAAGGGAGGTGCGTGAGTGGGGCTGCCGAGCTCTGATGAATAGTAAATTCAATAAAATCTCAGGAGTTCGTAGAATGCTATTGGGCAGTTATCACTTCAGGAGTTCACTAACTGCTATTGGGCAGTTAAAATATAACCCCAGGAGTTTGTAGAATGTGACTGGACAATTTAAAAACATAACCTCAGCAGTTTGCTCAATGCTGTGGGTCAGTTTTTTGAACAACGTCAAGTCATGACAAGTTTAAAATAATATATTTACAAAAGTAAACCAGGGCCTAAGCCAAAAAAACCAACCCCAAAACCTGAAATGTTTCCAGTGTTCACAAACCTCCACCATTAAAAAAACCCAAACATTTGTTGTAATAACTATCAAACATTTAAAAGCTATGGGCGTTTGTAGGGTGTTTGCTATGGTTGTGGCACATCCATTTTATTTCAAAACTTTAAGCATGAAAGAAACATGTTTTAAAATGGGGAAAAAATACACCCCTCCCTGAGACATTCATTGATATCAGCAAGGTCCTGCAGTCAGGAGAGGGTACAGTAACATTAAGGATGGTTATGCATGATGATTTACTGTTTAATACTGTAAGTGAGCCCTACACGGGTCTATTTTTTCATTGAAAGAGGAAAATGTATTTTAACTTCAAAAAAAAAAAAGCCCAAAGCGCCCCAGTTGTGCAGATCACAAAATGGATGATTTGGGGTGGGGTATCTAAACTCCTTAAGTATGCATTAATTAAGAGTTGTAGTGATCATATCAATTTGCTAACTAGACTTTGAAGTTTGTTTGAAGCAAAGAGTTAGAATATTATAAAGACCTCAGCTTTTTTCGAGACTGTCTTCTTTCATACCAGAAACTATCTTGGACAGCTGCTGGACGGAAGATGAGGTATGTTGCTTGTTCTTAGCTCTGAAAACTATATGTTGTTTCTCTTTGTCCATACTGTTCTCACTAATGAGGATACGTGTCTTTATTGCAATGGGATGTGTTTAGCATGGAAACAGCAACTTCAAGGGCAACAGCAACTTCACCAGGGCAAGGTGAAGCCCTATTTTTAACTATAGTCGGGCTTAATGATGTTTAATATTTTTTTAAAGAAAACCAGGTATTAAACAGGTTGTCTAGTGATTTGATGCATTTGGGGAACCATACTAACTAAAATAATGCTTGTTCTTTAATCCAAAGGCCCAGATTTACATGGGGGAAAACAGAATAATCCCTTTACCCTGTGGTGGATTGTAAATATTTGCAAATGGCTTTTGAATGCGCGTGTGTTTTAAAAATGGTCTTAAAAAGTTGGCTTTAATGTTTGAATCTTGTTGGTATGGTAGGGGCTTGTGCTAGAGATAAGTGGTGGGGAATTTGAAAAGTATGTTATTGCAAACTTTGTTTTTGAGTGCAGGGCCCCCACATGGGGGGAAGGGTACACTTTATGGGGGCCTGGAGGCCCTGGGGAGCCCAGCACAGGCTGCAACCCACTTACCCCCGTTCTGGGAGGGGGCCATGTTAAAAGTTTGTACTGGTCCCAAAAATTAAGCTTGGGCCCTGTTTGGATGCCTGGTGGAAACATATATTTGTATTTAAAATGTCTAGGAAACTCTAGTGGCAGAAATAACCCGCCCAAAACCCCTTGTGTTTGTTGTACAGCTTGGCATAGATTTTCTTTCTTTTCCTTTTTTTTTTAAATATGACGCAGTGACTATTTTGTTTTTATAAATTTACAGGACCGTTTCATGTACTTTATAATAACATCGTTTGCTCCACAGTCTGGACCTTTAGACCAGAGGGTTGTGACATCACATGCGGGGCGGAGATTTGGGGGGGGCATGGAGGGGCATTGCCCGCCAAAACTGCATCTTTCCACTCTCCTCCTGACCCTGGCCCTTCAGTGCAGCTCCAGGGCACACAGCCCAGGCCACTTGCCCTGACTGCCAGAGCCTGCGTGGAGAGCGTGGGTAGGGGGTATTTTGGGGGGTGGGTCTGGAAGAGAGGGATTTGTGGGGTGGAAGCTGGGATCAGGGCAGCAGCAGAGGCGCAGCTGGGAGGTTTCCTCCTCCCTTCCTCA
This sequence comes from Mesoclemmys tuberculata, assembly GCA_007922155.1. Classification (NCBI taxonomy): domain Eukaryota; kingdom Metazoa; phylum Chordata; order Testudines; family Chelidae; genus Mesoclemmys; species Mesoclemmys tuberculata. The sequence goes on along the minus strand of ML675646.1, from coordinate 2,188,805 downwards.
ACATCTGGCTTGCAGCTGGCAGGAGCTGGGGTTGCTACTTTGCAGTGGGGAGTATGGGGAACTCCCTGTGCACTGAGCCGTCCCCTCCATCTCGGTTGCTGGCAGTGGGGCTGGCTGTACTGTCTTGCAGTGCGGGGTCAGGAGACCTGTCCCCTTCCCCTATTCTGTCTCCGCTGTCCAAGCCAGGACCCACCTCCTCCCTCATTGCAGGCTGCACACACGGCCCTCCCCAGCCAGCCATCTGTCACCAGGGTGGAACATGAAACTGCCCGGGGCAGCATCCTCAGTCTGTCCTTTGCATCCAGGCTTGGTCAGCCCTTTTGCTGGCTGGGGACTTCCTGCCATACCTAGGGTTCCCTTGCCACATTTCCCTCAAACTCAGGGTCCCCCACCCCCCAACTCTCCCTCCCACAACATGACTGCCCCCTTCCCTTCCCAAACACCTTTCACAGCCTCTGGTCAGATGATACTCCCCATAACAGCAACAGTTGCTTAGGAGCAACATAGCAAAAGGGCACTGATGTGTTGCCATGTATGACCATCTACCGTAGAGCTTATCCATTCAGACGTCTCCAATCGCTTCTTTACACTGAGCACCCAGGATCTCTAATGAATTGGTGCAAAAAAGTCTGGAATAACTCATTAAACCAGTTCAACCCTAGTGCTTCTCGTTCAGATTTGTCACTGGCAGCTGAGAATGCAAGTCCGGGGGATTTCCCAGCAGAAAGGCAAGGACTCACTCCAGACACGTCTCCTCTCCACTTTCCCAGTGCCAGGCACTCTCCGTGGTCCCTGAGCTAAGGTCATCTGTGTAGAGTCCAGTTTGACAAAGCCCTGGCTGGGATAATTTAGCTGAGGTTAGTCCTGCTTTGAGCAGGGGGTTAGACAAGACGACCTCCTGAGGTAACTTCGATCCCTCATCTCCTATGATTCTATGTACGCGAGGTCTGAAAGAGCTGTCCCCGACATCTAATTATCAGCCAGGGAAAAGACTTCAGGAACCAGCCTTGTTTGCACAGACTCGCTTGCTCTGCCTAGGTGCGCAGCATGCTGGAACTGCTTTGCCCAAATGATCACTTTGCACTGGTGTTGGATTGCACATCACTTTGGTGTATTGAGTGCAGAGGTAATGAGGTGGTGTTATCCTTGTTGTGTGAGTAAAGTGCAGCAGAACTGTGCTTGGCATGCCTTGATTGAGGGCAGTCACCCTCAGTTGAACTGCACTCACTAAGCAGAGGGGTAGAGATGCCAAAGTCAGTGGAGGAGAGGTGTTTGTGTGGAGGGAGGGGTGTTGCTGTCCAGTGTCCTACACACTATTTGACCCTTCACTGTTTGATGACAGAGCTGATTAGACTCTTTTGGGACCCTTGTTTTGGTGTGGATCCCAAGAGCTGAAATCAGTGATGACCAAGTCCAAATGCTAAGCCTTAGACCTGCTGTCTGCAGGGCTGTGTCTACAGTGAAAGAGACTGACTAGCCTGCCCTAGGGGTGAGGCTCCCCCAATAACTGCCAAAATCGCTGAGATCTGGGTGAAGTGGTAGGACCTCAAGACATCTCAGGGGTTGTAGTAGAACAACACAGCTGGAGATGGTGCAGTGACAGAGTGATCAATGATGTAGTGGCCAGTGGCGGAGCAAAACGTTGTAGCAGGTGACAGTGCAGCAGTGGAGTGATTGATGGTGTGGCAGCCGTTGGTGCTGTGGATGACGGTGCAGTGGCAGCAGCTGAGGCATTGCTCAGTGCCTTCCCATCTCCCCTACACCGGGATAGGAGGTGAACTCATGCAGGTGCACCTCTGAACCCTCGGTCCTCATTGACCAAGGTCAGCAACTGTGAGTGAGGCGCAGGGGAGGAGGAAGGAAGGGGAACATTAAAGGAAGTTTGTTTCTCAGGCTTTCACACTGCAGGGTGAGAACCTGGGGTAAAGGACACTTCCCAGCATAGTCAAGGGTGAGTGTTTTGCTTATGGTCATATGCTTGCAAATCACACTTGTGGCATTTCCCCAAATAAATACCGACTTCCTTTCCCTTCTGTTCTTAAACGTTTTCTTTGCTATTCGCTGACACGGTGCTTGCTAGACGGGAAGTACTGCTTGAATTTGCCAGGTTACCAGTTTGGAGGATCGGGCTGGTTCTGTGTTGTACTGTTAATGAGAACCCCTAGATATTGAACCTGGCCCTTGTTGCGGCCAGCTGCACCAGGCAGAAGGGTTACATCCGTAAAACTCATCTTCCAGCTGCACAGCACTCTGCTGAGACCCTGGACTCACTCTTCTAACCAGACACGCTGCTGTGCTGCCAGGAACCATCCCCAATCACTGGATGAGTGTCTCCTCTCTCCCCCCACCGACACACTGCTGGGAACATGCCTTGAGCCAGCACTCCCTGCTTAGGGTGACCATATATCCCATTTTGGCCAGGACAGGCCCCTTTTTAAGCCCTGCCCTTGACATCCTGACTTTTTGGCAAAACTGAGCATTTGTCCTGTTTGCTTTTGCCAACTGATCACATGCCTCCTCCCCCTCCCCGAGTTTCATACCACTGGCTGGGAGTGACCCCTTCCCCTGTCACTCACGCTTCTCCTTCCTCCTTTCACCGTCCAGGAGTTGCCCTCCGTCTCCATACCAAAATCTGACATGGCGGCCCTGCCTACACCTATACCTCACCAGGGCTGCTCTCAGGCATCTCCTTGGTCCCTCCTGCTACCCAGAGCCTCCTTTCTGCCCCTCTTTTTTCCCAGCCCCCAAGGGGCATCTCACAGCTAACTGGACCCTAGTCGAATAGCTTCACCTCCCAGCTCTGATCCCAAAAGGCCTCACACTCACACCCTGCTTTGCTGCCTAGATCCTAGCCCAGACCCGTTTCTCTCCTGCCCGCCCCATATCTGCTACTTGGCTAATTGGGGGCGCAGCGACGCCAGGTGGTTCGGGCCAGCCCCTTGTGGCCCGTTTCCATCCCCCACATTCTCCTTTATCCCTACACCCACCTCCCTGCTGTAGAAAACTCCTCACGCTCCTAGATAATAGGTCTCAGCTGATCCACCCCCTGGTGCTAGAGAAGTGCTCCCTCCCCGTCTCCTACCTGTCCTGCTTGCCACACCCCTTGTCCCTTTGTCCTTATTCCTTTCAGTCACTTATTCCATTGAGTCAATGGGAGTTAGGAGCTGCAATACCTTTGAGGCCCTGGGCCTCGGGATCTGGAGGGTTAACACAGCTGTGGCTGTGCATGGGAGCCAAGGGGGCGGACTGGCCCTGGGGGAAGTGGGAGAGAGACGCTCAGTTTATCTTTAGACTAATAATAGTAACAAAATGACAGATGAACCAGACAACACGCACTGCCCGGCATGGGTCAGGCTCTGCACACTCTTCCATCAGCACTGAGCACATCCCACATACCAGGGGTGTGAGACCGGCACCTTCAGCCCCGGTCAGACGACGGCTCCGCCTGCCCACTCAGTGCCTTTGCTGGCATTTCCTCAGCCCAAGCCCATTTATGAAAAGCACCTCCTATCTCACGCTGGAGCTCACGCAGCCTTGAGTGCAAACGTTTATCCCTGAGCCGTCCTTCGTGAGGTTGCTGAGAGCAGAGCTCAGCACCTCACATGGGGGCTGGCCACCTGTGCAACTTTCCTTAGGCACTGCTCCTTCCTATTTGTGCAGCGGAACAGCCACGGTCACGTCCTGGTGCTTGCAAGACCCTCGTGGCCATAGGCGGATGGTGGTCAGCCCATCCGGTTTTCCACAGAACAGTGGTTCTGTTTCCATGAACCGGCCTGATGGGATATACCACTTCCCACTCCTCTCCGCCACACTTGCTAGATGTAGGGCTGGTGGCACTGACAACAGGGCCTTTTGTTGCCAGGTACAGGCGAGTTGATCGTCTCCATCTGAGAGGCGGAAATAGCCACAGACGTACGCAGGGCCGGAATGCACTCTTCTCTGACGTCTAGTGGGGAGCCAGGTGAAAAGACGAGGCACAGGCCATGTTCGCAGAGACACGCCGACTCTGCCGAGCTGTGCAGTATGCTGGAGCGGCTTTGCCAAAATGATCCTCCGGCTGGTGTTGGGTTACAAATCACTCTGAACGCAGGGAATGAAATGCTGTTATGCTAGCTGCATGTGTAAAGAACAAGAGACGTGTGCGTACCTGCCCTCACTGTGGCAGTAACTCTGACCTGAACCTACGCACTGAGCGGGGGGTTGGGATGCCAACTCCCAGTGCAAAACGTTCGTGTCAGTTTGTGTGGGCTTCGCCCAAAGAACCCTCCATGCTCTGTGTTCTCTTTTCCAGTCATTAAAGATGGAGCTACCCAGACTCAATCGAGAGTTGTTGTTTCTGGTCAGTGACGCTCAGAGCTGAGTTGCTGATAAGCCAGTCTGGGGGCGACACCTTAGCCTTGCATCAGGAGTGGAGTGAAAGGAAAGACAAGGCTGTGCTGGCAGCGAGGTTCCCCAGTACCAGTGAAATGACAACGAGCTGGGGTAAGCAGCAGCACGTCAGAAAGCTGCACCACGGATCATCCAACAGCAGCACCACGTGGTCACCCGCGGCAGAGAAAAGCAGCAGTGGCAGCAGCAAACAGCAGCTGAGAATGACATAGAGACCACAGAAGCATTGCAACGCAGAGGAGGCTGGCATCAGACGAGTGGAGGGACTAGCCGTGAATAAAGACAAGATGCCTGATTTAAACGGGTGTCAATGAGGAGTCACTGCACTGCAGCCCGTGCGGTGGCAGGGATGTAAAAGCGGGCCAAATGAGATGAGAATAGGGCCCACCGTGTGTCAGGTGGGGCATAGCTGGGACAGGCAGATGGAAGGCTTAGAACCAGGAGGCTGGCTTGGCCAGGGATGCTGCCTTGGTGACTTGCACCACGTGAGGCTGATGGGCTGCATGCCAGCATTCACTGGGAACGGCAGGATCTGCCACAGCGCAGGCAAGCGTCGACTGCAGTGCCATTTTTCCACGTGTCTGGGGGTGTCCCAAGATCTCCCCTCATGGACCAGCCCAAGCCAGGCCAGGGGGCCACATTCTCCCCAGGGATGTACAGAGCCAATGGCACAGTTGGGCCATGTTCCCCACGTTTGTACAACTCCAAGGGGATAGACCAGTCGCTTTCAATCTTTTTTCATTTGTGGACTCTTAAAAAATTTCAAATGGAGGTGCCGACCTGTTTGGAAATGTTAGACCTGCTCTGCAGATCCCACAGCACCACACTCCTCACGCCCTGGGGCAGACCCCCGGCACCTTCCTCTTCACGCACTGGGACAGACTATTTAGTACTCTGTCATGCACCATGTAACGTCAGAGCAGAACTACAGTCTCTCTGGTCAAGTATCCTGCCTCCTGCCATTCCCGGAAAACCAGCAACACCCTGTCCCAGTCAAACTGTGTATTAATCCCTCCCTGAGCTCAGATACTCTGATCACCTTGTGCCCAGGAGTTGAAGCTAGAGTGCCTTTGTAATAAACATAGCTGGTGTCCCTGCCAATGCTATTCTCACTCAGAGAAGCATCTCCTACTGTAAAATGCCATGTTAGGCATCTCCTATTCCCCTGTGTAGTCAGACGGTGCCATCGGCTATGGAAAACCCCAAAGCACTTTCCCCTTTTGTTCCATGAAAACAAGAAGGTGCGATTGTTCTGAAACGTTCGTACCACCTGACAACACCACACAATGACCCAGTGGAAAATCTGCACGACTATTATGGTTCATTTAATGGATCGTGTGTAGGGCTTGGATGAAAGACACTTGAACTTCCCGAAATATTCCGCTGACTCTTCCCAGCGGTTGTGTTCTAATAAGCTGTATTAAGTTCAACTCCGGAAATGTTCCACTCCATGTTACCGGGAAATGTCTGTGCCCACAGAGTTCTCAGAGGCATTTGCATAATTAACGCTGCACTGACAGTTTGCGGGAAGCACGATTACACAGGTGAGTGCCAGTGGGACACACCAGCCACTAATTATGTGTCAGCTGCACTGGGACCCAGATACACTGCTGTTAAAAGGGAGAGACAAAAGAAAGGGAGGTCCCAAAACATGACCTCCAGCAGCTGCTGGCTCCTCAGAATATGCGGGTGTTGTAAGTGGCCGCCCAGTGTAAAATGCTGGGCATGGTTTTGCCAGGGTGAGCAGATGTGTGGTCCCAGAGGGGCCTGTGCAAGAGAACCAGAGCAGCATGTTGGCTGGAGGCTAGCTGGTCGTGGGAGAAGCAAATGCTATGCTGTTGGTCTGGCTCCTAGCAATGCTCTGTCTCCCCCAGTTGTGAACCTCTGGTCTCATTATTTCAGGGAAATGGAGTCGTCAGGGAAAGGCATGGCCACACCTAGGAGCTGGGCCTTGGACATCAGGAGGGTGACCTGGCGTTGAACCTCACGTACCCACACTAGCAGCGTAAGCGGGCTTTGGATGCGCTCCCTGCCCAGTGCCAGAAGGGATAGAGGGGCTGCAATGCAGGTGTGAATTAGGACTTTTGCACAGTGAAAAGTGAGTGCAATGATGACATATGGTGCAGAGCAGTGGCGAGGTCCTGCATGTGAAAAAGGGCCCACAAATGGGTACAAGTGCAAGCGTTCGGGTTTGCGCTGGCAGCATTCCTTTTGCCTGTCGGCCTGCATCCATTGTCCCTCTAGAGGCTGGAGCAGCCAAGCCTTTTGAGTCTCCCCAATCTGGCCTCTCCTCCATGCATAAAGTGCACACGAGGCAGGCACGCAGCTTGCAGAGCGCAGTCCGAGAGGGACTGCCGAGCCCTGCCGAGGAATGACACAAGAAATCGCACCCTGTGCTCTAGAGCCCAGCTTTCAATCACAGTCCACGGGCCAGCTGCACTTCTTTTCTTCCTTGTCCACCTCCTTCTGTTACCGCCTGCTGCACCTGTTCTTCATTTTCCAACCTGCAAATCTGTTCCTGACCTCCAGTTCTCCTTCATTAGCCCGTCTTTATCTCTGCTTGGTTCTCGGACACTCATGCTTTCCTCACCCAACATTCTCCCCTCGCTGTTCTCCAGTCCAGCTTGCATCTGGGAGTCTTGATATTTCCCTTCAGCATCCTCTCACCTTCCCTCTATCATCTACTTGAATGTCCTTCGAAACTCAGCATATCTCAGTAGCCAAATAGTCCGGACTGAGATCTGTCAGGTTTGCAGGTACCAAACCAGGGGGAGAGCTTTGTGGAAACAAAAAGCAGCGAGATTTTGCAAACATCCTCAACATATGGGAGGCTTTCCCCATCTCATCCAAACAGCCCCTCTGGAACCCGGCCCCAGGTTTGCTACTCTCCCTGAAGTCAGTGATGGCTCCACCAGGTATCTCAGCCCCTACTCCCCCACCTCCCCCAGCTGGAGATCTGGAAGAGGTCAGCGGTTCTGAGCTGATCAGTCGATCCAGACGGGAGCCAAGCCGCACGAGCAGCGGACATGGAAGTCTCTGAGGGCACTGCATAGCAATGCCGTGCTAGCGGGGGAGCGCAAAGTGTATTGCTCAGCAGAGCTGTTGGCACGCCATCCTCAGGGACACGAGGAGACCAAAGCAGAGCAAACAAAGCACAGACGAGTTGGATAGTTGGTGGATTATTTTCTAAATGGTCCAGAAGCAGTTTGAGATTTTTTGTGAACATCTTTGCTTGCTTAGAATCATCCAGAGAATCATCCTGGCCAACAACCCTTGGGCTATGGGCCGTGGGCAAGCAGGTCAAAGCAGGGTTCAATGTTCAGAGCAGCAAGGAGGGTGTTGGGGTTAGAGTCCTGCGTTAGGATTGGGGCAAGGGTAGGGTCCTGGGCTAAGGGCCCGTGGCATGGTTTCTGTTCCTGGATGGGTGCGTCTCAGAATCAGCCTTTCACGTGCTGCCTTTTAAATGGTCGGCAAAGTGGCTTCCTTGCGCCTTGCTTACAATGTGCTGCGTCTGCTCCTGGTTGTGTGGGGCTGGGCACCGGCGGTGGAAAGTGACCACAACCGGGGCACAAGAACAGCACAAGGCCATTGCACAGTTCAGTGGGGCGAATGTGTGACGCTATGAGGCTTGCTCAGCTTGCTACAGCTTTTTCTTTCTCCCTCCAGCCCCCCACCCAGCTGAGGGAAGAGCAGACAACAATCTCCAGCGTGGTTCCAGGCCCACCACACATGAGAAGAGCGGCATTCGCTGCCCTTAAGGGCACGTGGCCATTAAGGAGACAGAGCTGGCATAGGAGGAGACAGCTGGCCAGCTAAAGAAGACATGGTGTCTCTCTTTGCCAGCAGCCCTGGTTGATGGAGGGGTCCAGCACTTCAGTGACCGCTAAATGGAGGCTTAATTGGCATTTAAAGCCACTCATGTCATTAAAAGCGCTTGTAATGAGCATGACAAACACAAGCCCCTGCATCTGCGTCTTGGAGACAACAAATGAGCTCATCTGTCTCAGGCAATAATGCCAGGCTCCATGGTCCTGCCCCTTACTAGCTCCGGTACAAGCCAGCTTCCTGCCTCCCCTGGGGACTCGGGGTGGCCATGAAGCCAGTGGGACACTTGGCATAGTCCCCCAATCCAAGCTATGGGGAGAGATCTGGGGGAGCAAGGAGAGATACCTTCCCTTCCCGCCATCCTAGTGTAAGCGAGGGAATGGGCCCGCTCTTGTGGGGAACTTTCCTTGCTTGTACACCCAGACCCGGTAGAGTTGGCGAGCAAAAGGATCTGAGTCCCTGCTCCCACTCCCTTTACCCAGAGGCCCACCTGACCTCGAGGGCTCCCCTCCCGCTCTCCTGTGTGGTGGGGTCCCTGTAAGGCCAACAAGGCTGGGCCCAGGATTCCTGTGGCTCAAGGCCCACCTTGCCATGGTCCCTTAGGGCAGGGCCAGGGTGTCCCCACTCCGGGTACTAACTCTGCACGGGGCGCGTCCCTGCCCCACTGATCACTGCATGCAGTGCAAAGCAATACAATTTATCACACAAACAGCAATCAAACATCAAATAAGCCATAAGACAAGAGGAGAAAGGTTAAAGGAATCACCCAATGCTGCCCCTGGCCTGGGGCACCACAAACAGCGTCTCTGGGTGTCAGGGGGTCACAGTCTGTGTCACACGTCCAGGCCCCCTGCCCAGGCGCTGGCTACGCTGCAGGGATGCAGAGAGTGAGACACTGGCTCTGGCAGTAGCCGCATGCCCCCAGGGTCCCCCTCCCTCTGCCCAGCTGCTCACTGCACCTGGCTCCAGGCCCAGCTCCGGCTCTGCTCTGCTCAGTGCAGCTGTGCTCGGCTCTCTGGGGTGCCCCTCTGGCTCTGCTGCTGTGGGTCAGCTCAGCTCGGCTCAGCTCTCCGGGCTCCTCCTCTGGCCTCCCAGCTGCTGGCTGCTTTGTCCTTAGCTCTGCCCAGACAGGCGGCTCCAGCCCACAGGGAGGGTGGGATCCCTCATGGGCCTGCCCGCCCTGTCAGTCAGGCTGGCCTGAGCTGGCCTCTCCCCACTGGCCCTGGGGCTGTGTCTGTTCCAGGGCCCTGCTGCCTCCAGAGATGCTGACCCAAAAGACCCGCTCAGGGTCAGTGAGGGGCTAATAGGCCCCTTACACTAGCACATTCCCCTGGCGCAAGGGAAACCCCCTCCGCCAGCCGTCCCTGCGGATACGGGGGCCCGGGAGTTTTAGAACGTAAGGTGGTCACAGAGTAAGTCGCGGGGGAAGGAAGGCCAGGTGGGGTCACAGGGCAAGAAGGAGGCTGGAAGGGGCATCCCAGGATGGGAGAGGAGCCATGGTCTATCCCAGGAAGGAGGGAGACTGGGATGTACGTCAGGGTGGAAGGGAGCCTGGGCAGCTGTCTCTGGGCAGGAAGAAGTCTGGGGACGTGAGGATTTTTTGTAATGTTTTTTATTCCTGCGTGTGCCTCAGTTTCCTCCTAGCCCTTGTGTGGCTCTCCAAAGAGGGGGAGCAGGTCAAGCCTGCTCTCAGGGCAGAACAAGGGACCTAAGTGGAAATGTGCCAGCAGCCATCTGGGACATGAAAGAAGAGGCTGCAACCGGCCCAAATCAATGGTGGCTCCAGCAAGACAAGGAGACACCCCAACGATCGAAGGCCCCTGCCTGAGAGTAGGCCATTGGAACTGAGCTGGAGACAAAGGGGGACGGTGTCAGGTGGCTGGGAGACGGGCTCTCACATCGCAGACACAGGGACAAGAGATGGAGGCTGTCCCAGCTTGGCTGGCTCATCGAGGCCCGGCTTTGATCCGGATGGACTATGGCATAACCACTCACCTAAGGCCTCTCAGTGTCTGCAGCCTGGTGGCTGCTGAGTGGTTCCCAGGACTGTGTGGGTCCTTGGGGACTGGCCCACTCAGGGGTCACTCTCCGGAGATGGGTTACGGGCTGGGCATAGACCAGACCCCGAGACTCCACAGCAGCATGCCCCAAGGCGGGAGGGTGGCCGGGGCCATCCGCGGCTGGGAGGAAGGATGGGGAGTGTCCCAGGACAGGAGGGAGGCCAGGATACACACACCAGCTTGTGAAATGGCTTGGGGAGCAGTAAATGTAACACATCCCCAGAGCACGACACACAGCTCTTGTGACTGGGATTATTTACTGCAGGCCTGGCCGTGTGGTGGGGGCCCCCTGCCATGTAAGAGTGGGCCACGGGCTGCGTCTGATCCCTTGTCCAAGTGCGAGTGGCTGTGTGACAGGGCTGCCCTGGGGAGTCGCCCGGCTCGGGAAGGAGCGCCAGCCAGCCAGCCCCTAGTGCAGTGGGCTTGCCGAGGGTTCGTCCATCCCCCTGACGTGAAGCCCTAGGAGTGCTGTCATTTTTTAATACCGCTCATCTGTAGGGACGCAGCAGACTCCACTGGATGGAGCCCAGGGCTGGGAGCCAGAGCACGAGGGCTTGCTCAGCCTGGGGTAAGTCAATGCCTCTCTGCCTGAGCCCCTTAATAACTCTCGCTTGCAGCACACCAGCAGGAGGAGAATTTAGTAATACATGTCTGCCAAGCCCTGTGACATGTCAGAACATGGGCCATGCTAAATGGAATCACAGCCCTGGCCCAGCAGACCCCAGGCCCATCTAGCGCAGCAGCCTGTCTCTCACAGCCCCAGCACTGGACGCTGCATAGATTCATAGATCTGAGATTCATAGATCTGAGGGCCAGATGAGGCCGTTGTGATCATGGAATCATGGGACTGGAAGGGGCCTCAGGAGGTCATCTAGTCCCATCCCCTGCACTCAAGGCTGGACCAAGCAGTGTCCACCATCCCTGCCCGGTGCTTGTTTAACCAGGTGTTAAATATCTCAGTGACAGTGATTCCACAACCTCCCTCAGCAATTTATTCCAGTGCTTCGCTACCCTGACAGTTAGGAAGTTTTTCCTAATGCCACACCTAAACCACCTTTGCTGCAATTTAAGCCCGTTGTTTCTTATCTTATCCTCAGAGGATAAGGAGAAAACATTTTCTCCCTCCTCCATGTAACAACCCTTTATGTACTTGAAAATTGTTATCATGTCCCCCATCAGTCTTCTCCTCTTCAGACTAAATAAACGCAGTGTTTTCAATCTTCATGTCTTCTAGACCTTGAATCATTTTTGTTGCTCTTCTCGGGACTTTCTCTAAGTTTTCCACATCTTTCCTGAAATGGCCACATCTTTCCTGTCAACAATACTCCATTTGAGGCCTAATCAGCATGGAGCAGAGCAGAAGAATTACTTCTCGTGCTGGTTTACAACACTCCTGCTAATCCAGCCCAGAATGATGTTTGCTTTTTTTTTGCAGAACTGTAACACTGTTTACTAATATTTAGCTTGTGATCCACTGTGACTCCCAGATCCCTTTCTGGAGTACTCTTTCCAAGGGAGTCATTTCCAGTTTTGTATATATGCAACAGATTGTTCCTTCCCAAGTGAAGTACTTTACATTTGTCCTTACTGAATTTCATCCTATTTACTTCAGACCATTTCTCCAGTTTGTCCAGATCATTTTGAATTTTAATCCTACCCTCCAAAGCACTTGCAACCCCTCCCAGCTTGGTATCATCCACAAACTTTATAAGTATCCTCTCTATGCCATTATCTAAATCATGATGAAGATATTGAAAGAACTGGACCCAGAACGGATCCCTACGGGACCCCACTCAATACGCCCAATTTGACTACGAATCACTGATAATTACAGTCTGGGAATGTTTTCCAACCAGTTGCATAACCATTTTATAGTAGCTCCATCTAGGTTATATTTATGTAGTTTGTGAGAAGGTCATACGAGACTGTATCAAAAGCCTTACTAATGTCAAGATATGCCATATCTACCACTTCCTCCCATCCACAAGGCTTGTTACCCTCTCAACGAAAGCTATTAGGTTAGTTTGACATGATTTGTTCTTGACAAGTCTATGCTGACTGTTACTTATCACCTTCGTATCTTCTAGATGTTTGCAACCTGATTGCTTAATTATTTGCTGCATTATTTTTCTGGGTACTGAAATTAAACTAACTGGTCAGTAACTCCCCAGGTTGTTTTTATTCCCCCTTTTTAGAGATTGGCACTTTATTTGCCCTTTTCCAGTCCTCTGGAATATCTCCCATCTTGCATGACTTTTCAAAATTAATTGCTAATGGCTCAGATATCTCCTGAGTCAGCTCCAGGCATATTCTAGGATGTATTTCATCAGGCCCCTCTGACTTGAAAACACCCAACTTATCTAAGTAATTTTTAACATGTTCTTTCCCTATTTTAGCCTTATATCCTACTTCATTTTCACTGGCATTCGCTATGTTAGACGTCCAATCACTACTAATCTTTTCAGTGAAAACTGAAACAAAAAAGTCATTTAGCACTTCTGCCATTTCCACATTTTCTGTTCCCTCCCATTGAGTAATGGGCCTATCCTGTCTTTGGTTTTCCTCTTCCTTCTAATGTATTTGTAAAATGTTTTCCTGTTACCCTTTATTTCTCTAGCTAGTTTAATCTCGTTTTCTGCCTTGGCCTTTCTAATTTTGTCCCCACATACTTGTGTTATTTGTTTATAGTCATCCTTTGTAATTTGATCTAGTGTCCACTTTTTGTAGGACTCTTTTTTGGATTTCAGATCATGGAAGGTCCTCTGGATAAGCCAGGACGGTCTCTTGCCTGACTTCCTATCTTTCCTACGCAGAGGGAGAGTTTGCACAGATTGATGGTGAGTGTCCCCAAGCTGCTGGAGAAAGTCTCCATGCCAGAGACGATTCCTCCATCAGACTGCCTCTATCAGCCGGGTGGTGCATGCTCACGCTCCAGGGCCTTTAGATGACGGCGCCCGCAGGGACAATGAGTAGGGGTGCAGTGACCCCGCCCTGGCTGTGGACAGAAATGAGGAAATGGGTTTCACGCGGGGAGAGGGGTCATTTAACACAGCGAGGAACCAGCACCAGCCGGTCCTGACACTAACATAGCTCATCAAAGGAGATGGACAAGCCTCAGCAGATTCGACCTTCCCAACAGAGGCGGAGCAGGCACGACGCCTGGCTTGTATGACTGCGGGGGGGTGACGTGAAGAGAGAAAAGGCCCTAACAAGCTCACGCCTGACGCTTGCCAGACAAAGGCTACTCAGATGGGGAAGGGGGCAATCCCCGCTGCAGGGAAACACGCCAGGAGAGAGCCCTGACTTCACCCTGAGGTGGGTGATGGTGCTCCTCACAATCGCAGGGGAGAACAGCACACGGCTCCACGGTGGAGACCAGTCCATTCCCTGACCTAGCACATCTGTAACGTGGCCGCTAGAGGTGCACAGGGCAGCGGGGAGGCAGGACCCTAGAATAGCAGACTTAGGCCAGCCCAGAAGGGTCCCTGATTGCACCACACCCAACCACGTGGAGACCATGGGAGCAGCCAGGCACTTGGTGGGCTGCCCCAAATCCCCCTTCATTCCTGGCTGGAAATGTCCCAAAAGGCCACTGAATCTGAAGTCTAGGGGCCAGGCAAGAAACCTGGCATCTGTCCTTTGAGGAGGAAGGCTCCCTGCCAGTAACTTATGCTGGAGCACGCCTACGTTTGTGTGTAACACGGGCAGGCGTCCACCCCTTTGTTTGTATCAGTGCCAGCAGGACAGTCCCAAACCTTGCACTCCTGGGAGACCACTGCACTGGCCACATACCAGGTCCCCCGCGACCTGCACCTTAGCCCTGGGCCTTGGGCCAGGTGTTCTCTAGCTGCCCAGAAAAGCACTGGCTGGCAAGTCTGGAGACCAGGCAGTATTAGGCTAAATTGCACATGATGGGCAAAAACCCTCCCTCAGGCTATGCGCAGTTGGGCTCTGATCTCCTGTTCTTCCTGCCTAATGCTAGGGAGAGAGCAGAATTTCAGAGTAACCCACGAGTAAGCGTGAGAGCAGCATTCTTCTCCGCTAAGCTAACAGCAGTGGGGAAAAGGAATAGCTGTAGGTACAACAAAAGAATGAAAGACCCACGTTACTTCTGCAGCTGGAGAGGCACAGAGACCTCTGAGGCTCAACCTCAGGGCGGAGGGTCTGTTTACGAGTGGGATAATAGATGGAGCAAACAATCCGCATTACTCATTTGCTGGAGGAAAACCACCGACTTGTTTGTTACTCTATTAAACCCTTTGACGTGAGCCACTGCACCATCCGCCAAAGAAGGTCACGGAGTCTTAGTCCAGGCGCTGCACGGCACTCGCTCTGCCCTTGTAAGGAGAAAGTTTGATGAGCCAGTGCTCTCGGAGGGAGAACATAGCCGTGTGCAGAATCATACTCCATCTTAGCACCTACAGAGCTCTCTGTGCTGCTTGCTGAATCTGAGCTGAGCTGCACCCCAGGGTGGGCTACAATGGCCTGGGTCTGGGCCGACCTGTCTGCCAGGCCCTGTGGGGCGTTGTGCTCTGGGGAGGGCTCTGCTTTCCTAACACTGTGTCTGTAAGGGACACTCACACTGCTGGAGAGAAGAAGCCCATTAACATAAGTGACACTTCCAAAAAGGGGCTCTGCCACGAAGGTGGTGCCAGAGAGGCCAGCTGACACAGCATGCACTGGTGTTGCCCCAGCATCCGCACAGAATCCCAATTATACCTTGGGAGGAGACTCCATTGTTTCAGCTGCGGCGGCCAGGGCCAGCATGGAGCCCTCTGCCCCTCTACGCACACGCATGCACCCCGTGTCTGCAAGCTACCCATCATTGCACTTCCCACAGTGGGAGAGCCACCTTTCCAAAAGCACCCCTGCCATGCTGGGCTTTGAAAAGATCCTTGTGAGCTCGGTGTACTGGTTTCTGTCCTGGCATGGTGCTACAGTCCAGCTCCCAGGGAGTAGCTCATGGATCGGTTTCCCAGCAGCAGCAGGGGAGAGGGTGTGGGTAGCAAAACTGGCACCTGCTGCATAAGAGCAGCATTAGCAGGTTTCCCCTGACTCTCCCACGTGTCGCCACTTATCTCCACCATCCAGGGTGGAAATTAGCACCATTAAATCACCAAGATGTCAGGCCACAGGGCATCTAAGTGAAAAATTATCCTCCCTGGAGTAGGACTTTAATGAGATTTTTAATGAGCTGGAAAAGATAAAGGGAGCTGGAGTTGTCCCAGAGTCAGACTTCAAAGAGCCGCAGAGGAGAAAAACAGCAGGCTGCTTGGCCTGGGTCACGTAGCACCATAAGCTGCCTTCCCCATCTCTGGAGAACAGGCCCCGAGGGCCTCTGCACGAGAACTCCCCGTGCACTGGCTCTTCCCTTGTTAGCACATGCTCCCCGGTGACAGCACGCTCCCATTGTGGGGTAAGGAGTCCATGAGATCTATCCCGTTACAAAAGCTGATGTTGCCGCACTGCTCTTTCATTGGTCCCCAAAAGTTATTTTGAGTCATGAATATCCAACCAGCTATGCTCATGAGACACTGGATAACCAGCCGTGCTCCATCTTTGGGTGGATGTCCACTACGGGTCGACACAGCATTGCCCTGTCCTGTGGCAGGCGAGCTCTTCCCTGACTAAGGCTATCCTGGGGTGTTTATCCAAGGATTTATGGGGTTCTCACAGTTGGCCAGCTGAAACGAATGATGCACCCATAGCAGCAACCCAGAGCCCAGATCTGTTCATAGAGTCATAGATTCCAAGGCCTGAAGAGACCAGTGTGGTCTCCTAGCCTGGCCTCCTGTACAGCACAGGCCAGAGAACGTCTCCAGAATAAATCCTAGAGCAGACCTTTTAGACAAACATCCAATTTTGATTTGAAAATTGCCGGTGATGGAGAGTCCAACACAACCCTGGGTAAGTTGTTCCAATGGTTAATTATGCTCACTCTTATTTCCAGTCTCAATTTATCTAGCTTCAACTTCCAGCCATTGGATCATGTTGTTTCTTTCTCTGATACAGTGAAGGTCCCATTATTAAATACTTTGTTCCTCATGTAGGTACTTACAGACTGGATCTAGTCACCCCTTCACCTTGTCATTGTTAAGCTAAATAGACTGAGCTCTTTGAATCTATCATTCTAAGGCATGTTATCTAATCCTTTAATCATTCTCCTGGCTCTTCTCTGAACCTGCTCCAACTTATTTAGAGCCTTCTTGAATTGCAGACACATGAACTGGACACACAATTCCAGCAGCAGTCATGCACCAGTGCCAAATACAGCAATAAAATAACCTCTCTGCTCCTACTTGAGATTCCCCTGTTCATGTATCCAAGGATTACGCTAGCCCTTTTGACCACAGCATCACCCTGTGAGCTCATGGTCAGCTGATTACCCACCATGACCCCCAAATCTTTTTCAGAGTCCCCGTTTCCCAGGACAGAGTGCCCCCTCCTGGAACCATGGCCACCATTCTTTGCTCGCAGATGTGTATATTTATATTTAGCCATATTACAACGCATATTGTTTGCATGCACCCACTTTACCAAGGAATCTAGATCGCTCGGTATCACGGACCTGGCCTTTCGTTATTTACCATCTCCTCCCCCCATTTTTGAGTTGTGCGCAAACTTTATCAGTGATGATTCGATGTGTTCTTTGAAGTCATTAAAGATTGTTAAATAGCGTAGGGTCAAGAAGGGATCCCTGCAGGAGCTCTCTAGAAACACACCCGCTTGATGATGTTCCCCATTTACAATTACATTTGGAGATCTGTCAGTTAGCTGGCTTTTAATCCAGCCTCCTCCTTCGTATGGCTGATGTCAGTGCCGAGCAACAACTGTCATTTTACAGTCTGACAGTTCAGCCAGCAGAGTGTATCAATGAGATGCTCCCTTTGTATTTGTGAAGCAGGCATTGATTTGCTCTGTGTTCCTTGGTCTGTTCTAGGTGACCACAGTCGCACACTGGAGCCTCTGCAGTTTTCCATTTGTGCAGCAAGTATCTGCAGTTGACATGATTTAATGCAGACAAGGCATGTCATGTTCATTTTATAGTGTTCTAGTTTTTTAATCAAAATGTCATGCGGTACCAGTCAAGTGCCTTATAAAAGCTAAGTATATATTTTACATCAACATGATTACCTTTATCAGCCAAAGTTATCATCTCCTCAAAAAAGATAGCAATTTACTTGGACACGATCTATTTTCCAAAAACCCATGTTGATTTGCATTAATTACATTCCACTCCTTTAATTCTTTATTGATTGAGTGTCATATCAGCTGATCCATTGTCTTGCCTGACTTGTCAGACTGACAGGCCTATAATTACCCAGGTCAGACCATTTATCCTTTATAAATATTGACACAACTTAGCTTTCTTACAGTCTTCTGGTACCTCCCCGATGTTCCAAGACTTATGGAAAACAGTTCAGAGAGCTCCTCTTCCAGCTCTTTTAAAACTCCTGGATGTAATTTATCTGGCCCTGCTGATTAAAAATGTTGGACTTCAGTAGCTGCTGCTTAATATCCTCGGGAGATACGACTAAAGGAGTGGAAAGAGTGTTGTCATAGGATCTGACTATAGCATCTGTTTTTCCCAAATACAGAACAGAAATATTTATTGGACACTTTTGCCTTTTTTGCATTATTACTGAGAATGCTACCATCTTCAGCTGGTAACGGAGCAATCCTATAGTCAGGGTTCTTTTTGTTCCTAATATACTTTAAAAAATCCCTATTATCCTTAACTCTCCTGGCCATAGATTTCTCCATGTGTCCCTTTCCTTCCTTATCAATACTGTAGAATTCCCAGCTTCTGATTCATCTTCATTACTATCAACTGCCTCTTTCTTCCAGTTGTTGTTTTTTTTTATAGTTGCTTTCACTTCCCTTCTAAACCATGTCAGGCTTGTTTGTTTTTCTTAACCAGGGCAGTCTTCTTCCTCGATTGGGCTTTTTGGGCATCTAGTAAAGTTGTTCTTAACAATTCCCCATTGTCATTCACATTTTTCTGATTAAATTCTTCCTCCCTGCTGATTTGGCTTCAGCTTAGAGAAATTGGCCCTTTTAAAGCACCAAGCTTTTGTGTGCGCATGTGACTGGTCTGATCTTTATTCTGCTTTCAAGTCATGATCCCTTGTAGCTGAGTTACCATTCATTTTTAGTTCCATGATCTGTTCCTCTTTATGTAGTAAGACTAGATCTAATAAGGAATTTCCCTGTGTCGGTCGCAACCCTCTTTGAGTTCGGAAATTGTCATCTATCATGTTGGGAATTCCAAATGTGTTTTAGTCCTGGCAGCAGGAGACCTCCAGCATTTGTCTCTCCAGCTGAAGCCCCCCGTGATCACACAGTGCTTCCCCCCCCCCCCCCGTATTATAGAGAGGTGCACAGGAGCTGTCACTGTATTAAGAAAGGCCAGACAAGCACAAGTCCATGGGGCCGGGTTCTGAGGGAGTTGGCTGATGTGATCGCAGAGCTATGGGCCATTATCTTTGAAATCTCGTGGTGACTGGGGGAGGTCCTGGATGATTGGACAAAGGCAAATATAGTGCCCATCTTCAAAACAGGGAAGAAGGAAGATGCGGGGGCGGGGGGGGACTACAGATCAGCCAGTATTTAGTTAGGCTTTCATTGTAACAGCATCCCTTCTTCCCTTTTCCTGTAGCTGGAGGGAGTTTTTAGAAGGAAAACCCCCCTTTTTGACAGGCTCTGAGGCAGGAGGCCCAGTTCTAAGCCAGCTCAGCCCACATTTCAAGGCCTGCTAATCATGGGTGTCCTGGGGAGGACAGCCAGAGGCACTGAGCACCCACAACTCCCACTGGCTCCAGTCCACCTGCAGGGTGCCCAGTTCCTGGGTCTCAAGCCAAACACTGGGTATGTCTACAGTGCCATTAGGGTCCCGCGGCTGGCCCAGGCCAGCTGACCTGGATGAAGGGGCCTGGGCTGCACGGCTGTGTCGCTGCAGCATAGGTGTTCTCTCAAACGCTGCAGCCTGAGCTCCGGGACCCTCCTGCCTTGCAGGGCCTGTAGCCCCGGGGAGCAGCGTGCCCCTGAACGTCTACACTAGTCAAACAGCCCCTGGGCCAGAGCCCTGCGAGCCTGAGTCAGCTGGCACGGGCTGGCCACGGGGCTCTCACTGCCGTGGAGACATCCCCACTGAGGCCCCGTTTGTAAGCATGGTCTCAGCTCCACTGCCGAGCGACGCTTTCCTCTCGCAGGGCCGCTGGCAAGCGCATCCAGCACTTCTCCTTCTGGGCTCGTCCCTGCCCTGCCGCCCGTTTGTCATGCCTTCAGTGCCGCCCTGTGGCAGCAGTGTGCTGCTGCACCACGTGCCTGGGTCACAAAGGTACCAGTGCACCGAGGTCCCAGCTGCAGGCACCACGAATTCACTGGCCTCGGCGCCCCTGTTCTGCTCTTTGAGCACGTGCATGGCTGCCAGGCTGTGTCTTACCACTCTCTTCGTCAGCCCAGGGCAGAGCAGCCAGCTTCCAACTTTCCCCTCCACTGCTCCCCACAGGCCTTCGTGTCCAGGCAATGCTGAGCTCACAGCCCCACCTGCTGAAGTTTCCCGCTGGTGTGTTGTTGGGGGCATACGTCGTCCCTCTGGAACCTCTGTGGATCTGCATCAGTTTCAACCGGTTCCTTAATGAGCCTATTTGCTGCGGCCCCCGACAGCAAGGGTTCTCCCACCCGTCTCCCTGCACCCACCTCTGGGGGAGAGATGGGATTTCACACCCCCTCAGCACCATCTCCCCCTGGCTGGCCTAGCAGATCCTTGCAACACCTCCATCCCTTTGTGGAGCTGGACGTCAGCCCCAAGCCTTGTGAACATCTGGATCCAAGCTGATTCCTCACAGCTGGGGGAACAGGCCCCACTGGAACAGGGAACGGGCTGCTGTAGATACTGCGGCCTGCTCAGGGGTGTTGTACCTCTCGCTCCGCAGGCTGAGCTGCTAGCTTCAGCTTTCACTTTGCTGGGTGGAACATGGCAGCCTTATAATGACGCTAGCAACAAGCTGGGCTGGGAGATGAATGGAAGAGTGTGTGTCTTGAAAGAAGAAAGGGGAGAATTTTCCGCAGGCAGAATCCAATTATGCCTCTGGGAAATGAGACAGTTCCTCCCCTTCCCAGCTGCTCTGGCTTCGTGGTGCTTGTGTGTACCTGGGAAGGGCCCACATCGCACATCGGCACAGGTGCCGGGCAGAGTCCTGTACCCCACATTGTCGCGGGTGCGAGGCACAGGCCAATAACCCACGTTCTCACAGGTGCTGGGCATAGACTCATACCCCTAATTGTTGCGGGTGCAAGTTGTTGTGGTTTGGGGCACTGTGGGGTTGGGGCACTACACTAGGTAATTCGGGTAAATGGAAGGCCAGAGTGCCGATGAAGTTTTCCTGTGCTAGGCTCCTGCCTCCAGCCAGCCCCCCCCCTTCTTCTCCTCTCCGTTTGGGTTACTTTGGGACATTTTCTTGCTGCTGTAAGCTGATGGCTTGCTTATCAGTGTGATATACTGTGCATGCTACAGGGGCTGCTTGCAACACTAGCCGTATGCTTAAAGCGCCCATTGCTCTCTCTCATGGCCATCCCAGGGACTTAACGCTGAAACTGCTTGAAGGAGGGAAAAGGGAGGGGTGGGAAAGAACTCCTCATTGAAATAAAGAAGGTATAAATAAATTTGATGCTTGCTGCTTGGTGTGCAGGATTTGAGACAGAGTCTCCCTGCACCATTTCGGATCCTGAAATAAACAGCTTTTGCAAGGATTTCTCCGTCTCGGTGTCTAATTGGGCTAATTGCGCACCGGGCTCGAACCCAAACTGTTGGGGCCTCACTCGGGGTCCTCCAGGACCGCCAACGAAGTGGTCACAGGTGACTGACCAGGGCCCACACCCCAAGTTGTCAGGAGTGTCAGGCCGAGGCCCATACGCCATGTTGTCGCAAGTTTTTCCTGCAAATACAATACAAGTTGCAATGCAATGTCAATTGTAATTCAAGATGCAATACAGGCTGAAATGCAATTTAAGCTCCAGTGCAACAGACCATTCGATGCAAGTTGCAGTATAAGAGAAATATAAGAGAGGATGCATTGCAAGTTGGAAAGCAATGGAAATTACAATGCAGCTTGCCATGCAACATGGATTGCAATGGAAGTTGCATTGAAAATTATAATGTGGGATGTAGTGAAATCTAATTTGCAATATAATACAACTTTCAATGTAATTTAATGTGCTATGTAAGTTGCAATGAAATGCAAGTTGCAATTAAGTTGAGATGCCATAGAAGAGCCAATGTAAGGTTCCATGCAATACAAGTGGCGACAATTTTTAATGCAAGTTACAATGCGATGAATGTTAGAAAAGTCGCCGTGCAATTCAAGTTGCAGTGTAAATGGCAAGACATTCTGTAATGTAATACAAGATACAACATAAGTTGCAATACAGTTCTGTTTGCAACACTAGCATCAGTGACAATTAGAATTACTAGTTACAATTCAAGTTGCAATGCAAAGTAAATTGCAATCTAAAATGTAATACAATTCACATTATAAACCAATGGAAAAGCAATGCAAATTACACATGCCTTCTCAAGCCCAATGCACTCTGCCACACCACTTTGGGACTTTGGGCTCAGAGTATCATGAAATTGAATTTGTTTGTTTGCCCTGGAGCTGTTTCTTGCAAAATTTAAAAGGTACAGCCATTTTCACTCCTCCTGCATGGGTTTTTGAGCCTGTAATAGCCAGCTGCAGTAGGGGGAAACCTTTGCTACCAGGCCACCTGAAATTTTCTTCACTTGCTGGGGAAGGAACCAGAGTAATTTGCCCTAGCAGGGTTGGAGCCGGTTGAGGAGCTGGCAGTGGTGTGGGCGCTGTCCTGCCCAAGGCACCAGTTTCCACCCAGTCCAAGTTACCTGCCAGATCTAGCTGGAAAAGCACCGTTTTCACATTCACGGCAGTTTGCATGTCATTGTGAACACACATACATGGACTTTTGTATACAGATTGCATAGGCATACTTGTGTCCTTTCGTAATGGGTATCACTCTGTACATCCATGTCAGTTTACATGTTTCCATTTGATCACATGTAAATATATCAGATTTCAAAAGCTTATGTGTGTCGTTTCATGTATTTAATTTCACATGCATGTGTCATTTTACACGTATCAGTCTGCAATTGTGGGTATGTTTACACATTTTCCACATACATACTTGCATTGGCACACGTGTCATTTCACATACATGTTCAGTTTCCATGTGTCCATTTTCACGCATGTGTCAATTTGCACACATGCTTGTTTTGACATACATGTCAGTTGGAACACCTCGGACAGCAGATGCATCATTTTGTAAATGTTTGCCATTTCTTCATGCGAGTGAGTTTTCACAAGTGGGGCAGTTGGCAGGTCAGTTTACAGGTCATTTTGTACATACATGAAAATTGCACACACAGCATTTGAACGCCCTGTGACGAGCATATGACAAAAGCTGCTAGCTGGGTAATGAGATGGCGAGGAGCCATGGGATCGCGTGGAAAGCGGGCATTCTTGAGACGTACACAGGAGAGAGATGAGAGAGTTGGCAGAACAGTGAGAGCAGGGGAACCAGCGCATAGCTTTTTCCTGTCAGCTGGGCTATCAAAGGGCTGCTAATCGCCAACACATGAAAAACAGGAAGCAGAATCCCTAAGAGAACCTCCGACAACACCAAGATCGAGCTAGGTCGCATGACGACTGCTGTGAAACTGGGGCGGCTCGGGAGGCTGCGTGGGCTACAGGCTCAAGTACACACACGGTGTCCAGGCTTGAGCAGTTCAAAGCTAGCTCGGGTACAAGTACTGCAGCCGCACTCCTTGCAACCTGGACTGACTCTGTGTGTCCCCGTGACAGCCTCTATTGGCCACCAGGGGGTAATGCTGCCCTGTCTAAGGACACTGCAGGATTTGGTCAATTTAGTCCCACCGGGGTAAATTTGCTCCCTTGTGGTTTTCTGCTCTTGTCACCCTCGCCCAGACCCCCACTGAGCCCCAGCCATGCAGAGCCGCACACACGTACCACAGCCCTGTGGCACCCCAGAAGACATGCAGGAACGGGCTGCCATTCCCTGCGCGCTGGAATCACACTGCCCCATGGAACCGCCTGAGACAGCCCTGCTGGGTGTGTTCGAGGAGCAACAGCATCCTGGCTTCTATGCACCTCAGCACAGGGAGACGCCCCATGCACAGGGGCACTGGGACGCCGCGGGATGGGAGCTGCCTCGTGCGTTTAGTCGAAGGCGACCATGCCACGAGGTGATCTGGCACTGGTCAGCGTCGAGTCGCAGGAAAACTCTTTGGCTTTCATTGACTCTGCAACGCTCACTGAACGAGGGAAGAGCAGGAGGAGTTGGCAGCCCAGGGCTCGTCTCCATTGCTGGAGCTAATTGTTCAGACGGGGGCTCTCTCGGGCAGCCAACGCAGGAGCCGACCCAAACAGCCACCGCCAGCCGATCCAGAACGGGAGTGCTCGAAATGCCATTCCGGATACGCCTGAAGGAAATTCAGCCTCAGCCCCAGCAACATCTGTGTCACTCCCAGCCCGGAGAACAGACCCCGCCTTTAAAACTGATTTGAAAATAACAGGACAGCCGGGCGGGCTAACCTGGGATTTGCAAGGCACCTGTGCACTGCAGCAAAGGCCATGGAGCGGTGACCAGGGCGGCTGGCCCAGGGCTGAGCCTCACGGGCAGCTGTCGTGTATTTTGTGATCTGCTTTATGGCCTAGCCTGCCATAGCAACAGAGCTTAGCTTGTTGCCATAGCAATAGAGTTAGACTATTAGGGGATAGTTCAGCTGTCCTGGCTGGTTTTAGTGTAGTTCAGATGTAAGCAAGGGCTGAGTGGCCCTTCCCCTGCTTGGCAGCTAAAGGGGGGCACTTTATTTGCATGAGCTTTGTATTGCAGGAGCACCCAAGGTGCTGTGCATGATGGGAAATGGTCAACGTGTCTGGTATTGTGTTGCAAGTCACTTTTGTGTTAACTGCCGGGGTATTGAAATGTTGTCCTTCGATTGCATGAGCAAATGGCAGCAGATCTGTGTTTAGCCTGGTCTGATGAAAAATTCACCCTCATGTAACAGAGCCCAATCAGGGTGGCAGACGGATGTTTCAGCCCTGTAAGAGCAACAAAAAGGAGATGTGATGGTTTTTGTGGAGATTGATAAGTTGTGCTCAAAGACTATGCTCAGGTGTGGATTAATGCTCTTCCCCTGCTTTTAAAAGGTGCAATGAATGGTTCTTCTTGGAGTCATTTGTCTGCTAAAGTAGGGCCTTTGTTCCTGTGTTAGCAGAATGTTTCCCTATGAGCTGAAAGCATTAGAGGAACGGGGAAACCTTAACTGGCAACCAGCAGCGGGAGTGGGGACCTGCGGGTGCCAGGTGTAGGGCCTTGGCAAGGCCCAGAGGTGGCAGGAGGTAGCAGCAGAGAGGCCTTGGTCAAGCCCCTATTGGGAAGGTGCCTGCAGGAGGGAACTGGCTGAGCATCCGGCCGAGAGGTAGACACTGCAAGTAGGGCGGTCAGTGCAGGGGAAAGCAAGAAGGGAGAGGCAAAGGACACCCCCCCGCACCTCCGTGCTCTGGGGTATCTTCAGCTGATTGAGTTACTGAATTCTGTTTGCAATGGTTCCAAAGCCAGTGCTGTCCTCCCTCCTTCCTTCCTTTTGTTAAAAGGTTTCTACACTCAGACGCCGCTTGTGAGAGGGGCAGTATTGCTGTCAGGGCGCCCAGGGGATAGTGTGTGATTTCCCAGGTGACTGGGCAGGGGCTCGAGCTGGTTTTGTGCTGTCATTGGCAGGGACCCCTAGATAGTGAACCCAGCCCTTCGCTGCTGCTGGCTCTGCCTGGCAGAAGGGCTACACAATAATGGGTGTGCAGCTCTCTGTGGTCCATGCTGACTTCTCTCTGAATAGAAGTACCTTCCAAGGGTTTAACAGAACAGCAACTAGGAGGGGGAGAGGCGTCGGAGCCTGCCAAAACTAAGCAGCACTGTAAGGCCCCATGTCAGGAAACAGATAGGACGGAACTTGGCCTGTCTCCCTCCAGAGAAGCCCAGGAGCCAGAAAAGTTACCCCCGATTTCCTAGTTCAAGCTCCTCATTAGAGACAAAGGATTGTTTGCTTCACAAGAAGCTGCCCTTGACCTGTGAGCTGACCCTGCCTTTGCACAGCGGATACTTCCCATAGCAATCCACTGACACTGGCGATCATCTGGCTAGAGAGAGAAAAGTCCCCAGCATATTAACAGCTGAACCTTTAGAGACAACGGCTTATCAGTATCTAAAGCCAGCAGTTGGCCTGGGGCTGTTTTGCCATCCGCATTACCGGTACCTCAGCCCAGATGTAATACGGGAAAAGGAAGTGATAGAAACTTATTACGGGATGATTAGGGCCCCAAATGCCGTGTTTTCTAATTTAGGGTCATTTGTTAGCATATGCTTATTCATTAGTCGGTGTTTATAAATAGCTTCCCACATGCCCAGTGACAGGGCTATGCCCCGGCTCTTTCAGAAGAAATGAAGCCCTCAGAGGCTGTTCAGAGCTGCCCATTCTGCTGGATACTGGACCCATAGTCACCACAGAAAATCCCTGCTTGATTGGGAAAGTAAATGGAAGAGAAACCTAAATATTCCCCCTCCAAGCCCCCAGTCCAGAAGTGGTGCAAACAGAGAGTTTCAAAGATGGATTTGATAATGACCGGTATGGACTGAAGAAATGTATAAGGTTGACAGTCTCTTACCAGTGCCCTTGCGTGTCATGGGTTTATTAGAGGTGTGGCCAGCGCTAGCATCCTCTCAGTGGGCAAAACCGTGGAAGCTGCTGAGAGAAATCCCTCCTTTTCACCTTGGCAAAACAAGCAATCCAGTGGCCCAGTGCTGCATTTTGTCAGTAGAAATGTTGGGCTGACGTTTAGGGACGAGGGAGGGTGCTGCACCGATGGATCAGGAGGGAATGGCAGAGCACAGTGGGCAACCTTTACCAGCACCTTGCCCGTTTAAGGTTTGGAAGTGGCTGTTGCTGCTAGGTCAGAGGGACCCAGGGAAGGGGCATGGCCGGGTGCCTGCATGTCCCTGGGAGGGGCCATTGTGCAGGCTGCGCTTGCCTCTTTATGATGATTATGGGGAAAGTTTAATAAAATGCTGACGTTTTAAACCGTTCCCAGGGCCAGGAGCCATGCCCTAGAGGAGGGCCTGGCCTGCATGGGGGGGCATACAGCTGTGCACTAAGGGAGTAGCGTGTGGCCAGATGTGTGCACTGAATGTGCTCTCGGCACATTGTCTCTGGATGGCCGGTGCTGCCAGCAGGCTGGGCTGGGCTGGCCCCATCACTTCAAGGGTTGGCTGGGTGGAGAGAAGGGCCTGCAGTGTGCAAGGAGGCTTTCCTAGGCTGACCGTGGAGGCGGGGAGGGTCTGACTCATGTAGAGATGCTTTACAAAGGAGCAGGAAAGCTGGCTTTGGGGTTCCGGTTCTGCCCTACGTCTCAGGAGCGGTGAGTTCAAGTCCCAGCTCGGGGTGAGTGGCAAGGTGATGGGCTGGGACTAATACTCCTGTCTGGTATGACTGTGTGCTCTGGGGCAGGGCTGGACCCTCGTGCTGCGTCCCTTGGGAGAAGGATGCTCTAGCTGGGGGGCCAGAGTTAGCCCAGACGTCAGTTACTTCAAAGGGAGTTTAGAGTGACGTTGCAAAGCAACTGTCTGTGTTGAACAGAAGCTGGGACCTTGAGCAACTGTCATTGGGGCAGAACAGAGAGACGTTAGGTCTGGCTGATCGTTAGTTTAATGTATATGAGAAAACCAGCATCTGATGAGAAGCTACATCTGCACGGCCTCACGCAGACCCGGGATGAGGAGGGGATCAGCCGCCCAGCTGTGGCCCGTCACGGCTGATCCTAGCGTGGGTGAGAACATGCCCAGAGCAGACCAGGGCTGTCACACAGGATGTTTCAGATGCAGACAAAGCTGAGCTTAGCTCCCTCCCGATGTGGCACAGTCAATACCTGGGCTTTGCCTACACAGAGAGGTCACAGCAATTCACCCCTCCCAGGCGGGTCCTCATGCTCTCCAGCGCACAGGAGTCAGTTGTCATTAGCACCTGGACTAACACTGGCATGCCCAGTGCACACACAGTCCCAGGACCCGGAGCTGCAGAGCACCGCCCTGTTGGAAACCAAAGCAGTGCACTTTCCGAGAGGAGCTGGGCCAGCACAGCCTGGGCAATGTGTAGGGCCAGATTAAGGGGGGTTCTGGGGACCAGAGCCCAGCTGTGCACAGGGTAGGGCCGGCTAGGGAATCACTGACTCCATCGGAGAAGGATGGGGGAGGAAGAGCACCAAATTGTAGAAGATGAGGGTTGGAAGGAACCATGGGAGCTATCTAGTCCAACCCACGCTCAAAGCAGGACTAACCTCAGCTAAATCATCCCAGCCAGCGCTGTGTCAAGCCACAGCTTAAAAACCTCTGAAGATGGAGATTCCACCACCTCTCCAGGTAACCCATTCCAGTGCTTCACCACCCTCCTAGAGAAAAACTTTTTCCTAATATCCAACCTAGACCTCCCCCACTGCAACTTGAGACCATTGCTCCTTGTTCTGTCATCCTAGCCTAGCTCCACCCTCCCTGGAACCCTGTTTCAGGTAGTTAAAGGCTGCTATCAAATCTGGGTTAAGCTTAGAAGCAAGAACAATAAGGGTGATGTTGTGGTGAGTGTCTGTTATAGACCACCAGACCAGGAGGATGAGGTAGATGAGGCTTTCTTCAGTCAACTCGGGAAAGTTTCCAGTTTACAGGACCTGATTCTCATGGGGGACCTCAATCACCCTGACATCTGCTGGAAGAGCAATACAGCAGAGCACAAACAATCCAGGAAGTTTTTGGAGAGTGTTGCAGATAACTTCCTGGTGCAGTTGCTGGAGCAACCAACTAGGGGCCGTGCTCCTCTGGACCTGCTGCTCACAAACAGGGAAGATTTGGTAAGGAAAGTAGAAGCGGGTGGTAACCTAGGCAGCAGTGACCATGAGATGGTCGAGTTCAGGATCCTGACAAAAGGAAGAAAGGAGAACAGCAGGATACGGACCGTGGACTTCAGAAAAGCAGACTGTGACTCCCTCAGGGAGCTGATGGGCAGGATCCCCTGGGAGGCTAAAGGAGAGGGAAAGGAATCCAAGAGGGCTGGCTGTATGTTAAAGAAACCTTATTGAGGGCACAAGAACAAACCATCCCGATGTGCAGAAAGAATAGCAAGTGTGGTAGGCGACCAGCTTGGCTTAACAAAGAAGTCATTGGTGAGCTTAAACACAAAAAAGAAGCTTACAAGAAGTGGAAGCTTGGTCAGATGACTAGGGAGAATTATAAAAATACTGCTCGAACATGCAGGAATTAAATCAGAAAGGCCAAAGCGCTATTGGAGTTGCAGCTAGCAAGGGATGTGAAGGGGAACAAGAAGGGTTTCTACAGGTATGTTAGCAACAAGAGGAAGATTAGGGAAAGTGTGGGCCCCTTACAGAATGGGGGAGGCAACCTAGTGACAGAGGATGTGGAGAAAGCTGAGGTACTCAATGCCTTTTTTGCCTCTGTCTTCACAGACAAGGTCAGCTCCCAGACTACTGCACTGGGCGGCACAGAATGGGGAGGAAGTGAACATCCCACAGTGCTGCAGGAAAAGGTCCAGGACTATTTTGAAAGATTAGACATACACAAGTCCATGGGGCCAGATGCAATGCACCCGAGGGTGCTGAGGGAGTTAGCTGATGTGATTTCAGAGCCATTGGCTATTATCTTTGAAAGCTCGTGGCAACAGTGGGAGGTCCCAGATGACTGGAAAAAGGCAAGTATAGTGCCCATCTTCAAGAAAGGGAAGAAAGAGGATCCAGGGAACTATAGGCCAGTCAGCTTCACCTCAATCCCTGGAAAAATCATGGAGCAGGTCCTCAAGGAATCCATTTTAAGGCACTTAAAAGAAAGGAAGGTGATCAGGAACAGTCAACATAGATTCACCAAGGGAAAGTGGTGCCTGACCAACCTGATTGCTTCCTATGAAGAGGTGACTGGTTCTGTGGAGGAGGGGAAAGCGGTGGACGTGAGGTACCTTGAGCTTTTGATTCGGTCTCCCACAGTATTCTTATCAGCAAGTTAAAAAAGTATGGGTTGGATGAATGGACTACAAAATGGATAGAGAATTGGCTAGAGCAAAGGGCTCAACGAGTAGTGATCAATGGCTCCATGTCTAGCTGGCAGCCAGTCACAAGTGGAGTGCCCCAGGGGTCGGTCCTGGGCCAGTTTTGTTCAACATCTTCATTAAGGATCTGAAAGAGGGGGTAGATTGCACCCTCAGCAAGTTTGCAGATGACACTAAGTTAGGGGAGTGGCAAATACCCTGGAAGGGAGGGATAGGATACAGAAGGACCTAAACAAATTGGAGGATTGGGCCAAAAGAAATCTGATGAGGTTCAACAAGGACAAGTGCAGAGTCCTGCACTTAGGACGGAAGAATCCCATGCACAGCTTCAGACTGGGGACTGACGAGCTAGGCAGCAGTTCTGCAGAAAAGGATCTGGGTGTTACAGTGGATAAGAAGCTGGATATGAGTCAGCAGTGTGCCCTGGTTGCCAAGAATGCTAATGGCATCTTGGGCTGCATTAGTAAGAGTATTGCCAGCAGATCACGGGAAGTGATTATTCCCCTCTATTTGGCATTGGTGAGGCTGCATTTGGAGTATTGTGTACAGTTTTGGGCCCCCCACTACAAAAAGGATGTGGAAAAGTTGGAGAGAGTCCAGCAAAGGACTAGGCCTGTTTAGACTGCAGAAGAGAAGAATGAGGGGGGATTTGATAGCAGCCTTTAACTACCTGAAAGGGGGTTCCAGGGAGGATGGAGCTAGGCTGTTTTCAGTGATGGCAGATGACAGAACAAAGAGCAACGGTCTCAAGTTGCAGTGGGGGAGGTCTAGGTTGGACATTCGGAAAAAGTTTTTCACTAGGAGGGTGGTGAAGCACTGGAATGGGTTACCTAGGGAGGTGGTGGCATCTCCATCTTTAGGGGTTTTTAAGCTGAGCTTGACAAAATCCTGGCCGGGATAGTCCTGCTTTGAGCGGAGGGTTGGACTAGATATCTCCTGAGGTCCCTTCCAACTCTAATGTTCTATGATTCTATAAATCCCCACTCACTCATCTCTTCTGCAGACTAAACAGACCTAGTTCTTTCAGCCTCTCCTCATAAGTCTTGTGCTCCAGCCCCTTAATCATTTTTGTTGCCCTTCACTGAACTCTCTCCAATCTGTCCACATCCTTCCTATAACATCGACAAGTGTCAACTCTTCCCCGCTGGGTGCAAGCGATGGGAGAACACAGGGCTGCCCTGGCTTGTGTCATCTGTGGCACAAGGCGGCAGGCTGACTGCCAGGGTGACTTGGTTCCTGTGTGGTTTGCTAAAGCCCATTACACAATAGAGGAAGCAGCGACTACTGCTGTTCCCGCTTAGGATGACAACTGCGACAGAAGTAAACTGGGCACTGTTCTATCCCCCCCTCCGTCCCCGTCCCCAAAACTGCTAGCACTGAGTAGCGATTGGGGCACTCGTGGGGCTTCCTCTGTCTCCCCTGACAGAGCCTGTCTGGGTCTCCCTGAGGTGCTGGCTGACTGAGGCTAGCCTGGGCATAGAGCTAGGAGGGCAGAGGCTCCAGACAAGAACAGCCCTCAGAGCCACCCATCGAAAGACGTCTTGCCAAGCGCTTGGCCAAGTGGCTGGGACCAGGCAATCCTGCACCAGGTCCCAGCCAGCCCAGGGTCGCACAACCATGTTCACCTCCAGGACCCCGGCAAGGGAAATGGCTGTAGCCTCTTGCTGACCAAGAGCCAGCCACAGCTGGGGAGCCCTACACAAGATGGAAGCTAGTGGAGGTCCCAGTGTCCATCTGTCTCTCCCTACTCTCCAGGCACAGCACGTGGGAGACACCAGCTACACGAAGGAGAAGCAGAAATAAGGCAGAGAGCTACCTACGTTATACATGGAAGGCTAAGCCAGCCCTCCTCCCCCACCCGGGGAATACTCCCAGGGGCAGGAGCAGCTATGGGGCCCATCTACATTCTGAGAGACTCTAGGCCAAGGGGGAGCCTCCCCCTGCTCTAGCTGAGCCAAGCATGTGAGTAAATATCTACTTTGCTTGTCGGCTCGCAGGGGCAGGGGCAGCCTGTGTTTGCAGCGCCGGGCACAGTGGGGTCTTCCTGTTGCAGTAGGATGGTTGCTCTGCTATAATAATGATCCATGCAGCTCCAGCAACATTTCCCATCAAAATGGGCTGAGCAGCAGAGCTGCAGGAAGGGAATGACAGCTCTGCTCCAACAATTCATCTGGCAAAGAAGCATTTCCCAGTCCCTTTCATCAGCAAGGGCCCAGGTTTTTCCTGCTGCCCTCACCTCAAAATGGGGGACGTGCCTCTGCTCTTCGACTGAACGCTGCCCTACACCTGGGGGAGGGGGATGGACAGCTCCAGGGAAGCATGGCAGGAAGTGCCCCTCGGATCCCTGTACAGGAAGGTGAAGGCTGCAGTGGCAAAGCCACCAGCCGTTGAGCAAGTCAGATGGTGGTTGTCGTCCCGGTGGGTTGCTCAATCCCGCCAGCAGCACAGCTCCACCCTTCTTTTACTAGAAGACACATGCTGTGGTTTTCCAAGGGCACAAGCCAGGCAGGCTCTTTCCTGTTTCGTTTGCACAAGGGCTCCCCAGCTGAGGCAGTATCCTTGGCAGAGCTGCCGCTACGACACAGCTCTCGGGGCACTGTGAGCACTGGTTGGGGTGTCATAGAGATGGGAGGCTGCGCCAGCCCCAGGATGTGGCGCCAGACCCTTTGGCTCATCAGTAGCCACGCGTGCTCTTAGCTCTGTTGGTCCCTGGTTTAATCCCAGGAGCCAGCCAAGATGGTAGCAGCTTTCCCAGCACTGGAGTGTCTCCGGTGTGCTGCTCACTTGGCTCTTGGCACCATCCCGGAGATGGGTAGGTGTGAGAGCAGCTGCCCACTGGTTGTTCTCCAGCCCAGGGGCACGTAAGGGCTGGGATTTCCCAAGGAAGCTGGGCAGCTGGCTCCTGGCTACATGTGCTGGGATTTGACCACCTCGTTAGGGTGCTGGATGGCTCCAGACCGGCTGCATTTGCTGTTTGACTCGGCTGGATTGAAAAAGCTCAGTGGCTATAAATCAGGGGATCCCTGTCCCCGCCTGGCTCAGAGCATGACACCAGCCGTTTCACGAGGAGCAGCAAATTGGGCCCCAGGACACGCACTCCTGCAGTGAAAGGAGGATGGATGGTGGGCTCCGCTGCAGCTGCTTCACCCCTGCATGGTACGAGGTGGGCTTCCAGCTGCCCCAAACCGGCAGAGGACGCCCTGTGCAGAGCCCGCAGAGCACCCCAGGGCCAGATACGCCCTAGTATGGAAGGAGAGGGGGAGGCAAGAAACTGGGGCAAGTGGAGTTTAGAGCAGTGCATGTGGCCATGCAGAGACCTAGATCCCTCCTGAGGTCCCGTCCAACTCTAATATTCTATGATTCTGTGCTTGACCCTCCTTTGCCATTGGGATCCTTTGCTGGTAGCACAAGTCAGAGCGGTTTCCTTGCAACATTAACTTGGGTCTAGACTGGGTGATTCAGAATCCTGGAGCTTTCTGACCACCCCTCCTTTCTCACTGCATCCCAGGGGTCCTCAGATGCACCCGAGAATCTGACCCTGGGAACCGGGTGTTGGCAGATCAGGCTGCCAGCTGAATTTCAAATGCTGGGTCTTTATAGATTCTTAGGCTCCCAGGCCAGGAGGGACCATTGTGCTACCCTAGTCTGACATCCTGTAAAACGCAGGCTAACCTGCCCAAAATAATTCCCACAGCAGAGTGGTCAGGAAAACAAACCTTCTTGATTTAAAAATTGTCCATGACGGAGAATCCACCACAGCCCTTGGTTGATTGTTCCAGTGGTTAATTGCTCTCTGTTAAAAATGTACAGCTTATTTCCAGTCTGAATTTGTTTAGCTTCAGCTGCCAACCACTGGATTGTGTTCTACCTTTCTCTGCTTGACTGAAGAACCTGTTATCACATGTGTTCTCTGTGTAGCTACATGCAGGCGGTGATCAAATAACCCCTTCACCTTTCTGTGCAGCTAAACAGATCAAGCTCCCGGTGTTTCTCCTTGTAAGGCAGGTTTTCTAATCGTGTAATCGTTCTTGTGGCTCTGAACCCATGCAATCTCTTCTATGCTGCATATCAACAGTTTCCTGGAACCCACCTGCAGTGCAGAATCTAGCTCACAGAAATTAACCCTAATGCTGCCTGCTTTGGCCAAACCTCCGCTTGAATCCTTTCCTCCAGCATCCCCTGTTGTTTTCTCCCTGAAGTGGCATCTTGGTGGCTACCAATCCTGCACGTAGAATAGCCCACCTGGGGGCACTTACTGTGTACTGCACCTTCTTACACTGTAGCCAGACTTCAGAGTCCCTAAAGACAATCACTCTACTAAACCAGGAATGTCATTAATAGTTCTTGTGCCATAGCTAAGCAGCCTATTAAATCAATTTTTCAAAAAGGAGGTGTATTGACTCAAGCCAGCCCGTGTTTCCCAGAGCAGGACTCCATGCAAAAGGGCTGTGATCCTACGATGCAGCTAGGTCACTGCCCTTCATTTGTGTTGGCATTTGAACTTCAGAAATATTCTGATTCACAGCTTTGCATGGAGCTGGTTTTCTCAATGCTTTGCGCTCTGTAATTGCAGGCTTAGGATGTCCTTGGGAGTCTCCTTCTGTACCTTGTTTACAAACACTAATTTGTCCCTAGCCTCTCTTTGCCAGACGCTGGGAGTGGCCGACAGAGAAGGATCACTCGGTGATTGCCTGTTCTGTTTATTCCCTCTGAAGCATCCGGAATTGGCCACTGTCGGAAGACAGGACACTGGGCTAGATGGACCATTGGTCTGCCCCAGTATGGCCATTCTTAAGTTCTGATTGTCAAACTCAATCTATGGCAGGTGCATTTGTCTGACCTCCCCTCTGTACCCCCAGGCCTCTCTTACAAGTGACATTTCTAGCAGCACAGCCCACTTGTGCCCGTCTTTCTCTCCTTTGAATGTACTGAGCCAGGCACTATTTACATTTGCCTCATTTACTGTGAGTGAGAGAGTCCAACGGGTGGAAACTTCTTTCCAGTGTCGCTCCGAATGTGATCTTCAGCTTTGTTTTCTTTGACTCACAGAAAATGACTTTGGGTCTGAACAACTGGCGTTTCTTTCCTTTGATGCCACCAGATTCGTGGGAGCTAACACAGGCTCTCAGGCCAGCCACCTTCGTGTATATTTACTCCACTAAAATGTACAATTCAAACATTTTGCACAAGAAAGATGATTTGAGTCTGGCACACAGGTTTGATTTACATTGGCCAAATGCCTCATGGTTTCTACTGGACTGCACGTCAGGTTCCTCCTTTTGTCTAGTATTCATTCTTCTGGTGCCAAATGCAATTCTTTGGAATCAGAAATGTGTGTAGCTTAAGGGTGTTCTTATTCTAGTTTTGATTGGAAGTGGTCAGGGCAATTCCTGGCAAAAAATCCCTCCAGGGCTATTTCATGTGGAAGCAGCACAGAACCAAATACTCTAACAGAGAACAGAGCAATCCTACATGAGACCGAGCCAATCGGACCTAGTTCTGAAGGTTTAATGAGAGAGAAGAGAGGAAATTGGAAAACTTGGGGAAATGTATTTCCTCTGTCCTATCATGAACTTTCAAATTAATGGCTGTGGGAAGAGGGAGAAAAGGACACCCACCAATCCAAGTCCTCACAAGTACAAGACAATAGTTAGCCCATGAGTCCTAAAAATGAACACCCTGTAATTAGCACAATATCAAACAATGCATTCCATTCTGAGAGTGCTCTATTCAGGCAGCATCTGCTTAGGATCCAGTCTCCCAGATTAATAGCACCTGGTTTTGATACAGTGCTTTCCTTCAGGTCTCCAGGTGCTGTGCAAAGAAGGTCAGTATCCTTATGCCCATTTTACAGATTTAGCAGCTCAAGGCCAAGGAGGGAAAGGGACTTGCCCAAGGTCCCCCTGCAGGCCAGCCCAGGTCTCCTGAGTCCAGTCCAGTGATCTGTCCACCAGGCCAGCTTGGACAGATTTCATTTCATCCATTCAATTTAACTTATCTCAGCCAGCACACCACGGACAGCTGTAGGGGGGCTGCTTGAGCATTCCTACCCTACCCCACTGTGCTCTTGCTTATTGCTTTGTGACGCTGTCTAGGTTAGGGGTGACCATTCGTAATATTACCGGTGCCAGTATTACAGAATTGCAATAAATACCCTACGGGGTCTGCCCTGCAAGGGATCGAAGGAAAAGTCACGATTCGCTAGAATGGAGAAGCATGTTTACATGCAGGTACCGGTTTTGTATTATGGGTTATGAATATGTCTGGTACGTTTGGTTTTCAAAGTTGTGCTGTTTCTGGGCACCACCCCAGAGAGGACACTAAGCCTGCTTCGTGGCCCATCCAGGGATCTCAAGTGTGCAATGAATCCAGTGAGAGAACCCAGGGGCTGCACGAATGAGTCACCAGGATATGTAGGGACATGCCCATGGACAGTGGACTCCGAGGCTTTTCCATGCCATGTGCTGTGGGGGTGTTTGGGACAAAGGAAGCACAAGCCTCATGGTAGAAACTAACAAATGCAGCTGCACCATCTCCATCTTGTCTTCATTCCTGCTTCCTACCTGCCTCTGCATCAACTGGTCTACAGCTGAAGCTGTGGAACAAAGGACTGAGATCCACCCAGGTACTGGATGTACACCAGAGGGGCTGTACAAACCTGCACCACAATTTTGCTGACAGTTTGATACCTCTGGATGTAAAAGTCATTCGTATGTATCAGATTGCTTGGACCATT
Organism: Mesoclemmys tuberculata; assembly: GCA_007922155.1. Classification (NCBI taxonomy): domain Eukaryota; kingdom Metazoa; phylum Chordata; order Testudines; family Chelidae; genus Mesoclemmys; species Mesoclemmys tuberculata. The sequence goes on along the minus strand of ML675646.1, from coordinate 2,152,603 downwards.
TAACATTTCTTTTCTCATTTTTCTTTTCTTTAGGATAAGTCTTTAGTTTTCGTTACTAAAGGATTGGCTGGCAGTGTGGTATTTTGGGTAAGATCCACTCTTCTATGGATCTGGCAATGTAGCTGATCCTTTGGGGATCAGGAGAACATTTTGGTAAAGGGAATAGAGTTAAAATAATTTCTTTCTCTACTGGACGTAGTGGCTGATGGGGAAACAGAGACTGACATGCAATAAAGGGGGCAGTATAAGTTTCATTGCAGCTTCTTGATAACCAGTGTGGGGAATCAGAAGCACTGTTTGTGACTGGTGGGTGAACCTAACTTCAGTGTTAGCCACCAGTCTTAGGAGAATCTGCTCTCCTTTTGCAGCCTGCCCTGACCCTGGCATTTTTAGGTGGGCTATCCTGGGCACGGACTGGCCACAGCTTTCTCTCACTTCCACCTTCTGGGATGATGTTTTCCAGCCCATCAACATGACTGGGAAGCCTGGGTCTCTTTGGCAGAAGTCCCTGCAGGCATCAGAGACTAAGGTGCTAAGTCGCTTGGGTGAGCAGGGAACAGTCCTTGGGTGGGAGAAGGGCCTGGCAGAGTTCCGGGGAAACGGGGCTGAATCTCTGTGGTCCTGGCTGGGACGGGTGGGCCCGTGAGGGACTGAAAGGGACAGGCCATGTTCTGAAGGAAATTGAGAGACCATTTCCGGGGTCGAGAGGCTACTTCCCCCCCCTCGGAGGTCACTTTGGCCTGGTCTATACTTACTTTTGCAATTCGGCGGCAGTCGACAGGAGATATGCAAGTGATGTAAATCACTTGCGTATCTCCCGTCGACTTTGCAGCGTCTCTTCTGCACGGCATCCACACTGCTCTGCGTCAAAGGGAACAGCACTCCCTTCGACACAGCGCTACTCCACTTACCGAGTGGTTTTCCTGCGTTGCTTCCTGGATTGACTAAGCACGTCTATACAGACCGCTCAGTCGATCCAGAGCAATCGATCTGACTGTGGCGAATTTGCCTCCGTCAGTGTAGACCCAGCCTTAGTCTAGTCCAGGTAGGTTCTTATACTGCACTCATCACTGCAGTATCCAAGCAGCGTCCCGTTGGCAATTAAGCACTGGCACATTTATCCATAAGGGGTGGCATGTAAGGTGTCTGCAGAAAACTTATCGTTTATCGAGATCATTGTGAAGTGCACGTAGGGGTAACGGTCAAGGAATAAGGTAACTATAGTGACAGTATGCTTTATGGCCTTCAAGTAAAAGTTAGTCCCCTGAGGGATAATGTGTCTCAGTGGTGGCCCGTTCAAGCAGGGGAGAACGGTCACCCCTCCCAGGTTAGCTGGTGATAGAAGGCCAGGCTCATTTGTTTAGTCTTGCTCCATCCTTACACTTTCAATGGAAAACCATTGAAGACAACAGCAAACAACCATGAATCCTACAAGATGAGGGATGGAAAAGACCTCAGGCGGTCACCTAGTCCCACCCCATGCTCACAGCAGAACCAACCCCAACTAAATCATCCCAGCCAGGGCTTTGTCAAGCCAGGCCTTAAAACCCTCTAAGGATGGAGATTCCATCACCTCCCTGCTAACCCAGTCCAGTCAAAACCGCTTGACAGTAAAAAAGGAACATTACAACAGAGAAGGGATCACCCAGCCTGGCAATAGAGACAAAAGACTGTTTCAGTGTAACAATGAAGGGGAGAGGCCCTCTGGATCCCTTCACTGAGGAGAAATCTTGCTGAGCACAAACCAACTCTGCAACAGACTGAACTTGGGGGTGGGGAAACAACTTTGTCAGCTAGCAAAGGAACTATTGTTAAGTGTGGCCCCAGTTTGATTTTTATTATTCTGTTTTGTATTGTAACCATTTTTTCTGCTGCTCTCTTGGTTCTAGTAGAATCTGTATTCTCTCTTAAGTAACCTTCTCTTGTTTCACTACATGTACAGTGCAATTTAAAGGACTAGTGATATAAGATGAAACTAGTAAAGTGGGGTACGCTGCTCTTTTGCGGACAGAGGACCTGGGATTACTAGGAGTATTCAGCATCAGAGGCTGGATATCACAGGGGAATGCTTCAAAAGAACTGGTGGACTGGGGGGCACCTGTTGTTAACTTGAGTGGCAAAGATGTCCTAGTCAAAAGAGAGGGCTTGGGTGGCTGACAGGCTGGGGGGAGGGAGGGGGAGGCAACAGGCCCCAGCCACCATGGCAAGGCTCCCTCTTGCTAGAGACAGGGGTTAACGGGTTGACTCACAGTCCTGGGTATCCCGGAATATCAGAGGCACCTGCCTAAACCCCAGATTTAGGCACCTAGATCTGGGGTTTAGGTGCTTAAGTCTCAGTTTGAAGCTTCACTGACATCCACAAAACTCCCACTGACCCCTGTAGGCACCTGAATGCATTTAGCACCCACCTTTTCAGGGAAAAGTCCCCTCCACACTTAAGTTTCTGCCTCTGGGCATGTGCTCTTCTGCCTCCCTCTTGGCACCTGGGTGCCTGGCTCTTGAAGCAGGCGCTAACGTCCAACTGCCAGAGGCGGTGGTGGTGTCCAGCTTCTAGTCCCCTGGTTAGCACACACTGCTGGCCTGTGGGACCCCTAGGTTCAATTCCCCACTTTGCTTTTGGGGGAGAAAGGATTTGCATAGGAGTCTCCCGCCTCTCTGGAGAGGTTCCTGGGCCAAGGGCTATTCTGCTGGAGGACCCCTCCATTTCTCCTGCTGAAGCTGTTGCACACCAGATAAATACCAAGTCACTGGAGCAGGGGGACTGGACCCTGAATTTCCCACTGCCCACCAGGTTTCACAGTCACTCTCTCTCTGCCCAATGCACCTTCGAGCCCTGACTCAATGTGGGGGAGGAATAGGAAAGGGATGCTGTGAGGTTCTGCACATGTGAAAGGAAGTGCTGCAAGAAACAGCCTGGCAGAGGGACGGGTTCAGTCGTCTCCAGTCCAGGGACTGAGCGAGAGGGGAGGAGAGTGGAGTCTCACAGGTCGGCTCTCGACATGGTAGGTCTAGCACCTTCTTCTCTCCGGGGACGTGGCTGGCTTCACCGGGGCAGTGTTCAGGAAGGAGTGGGCAGGCACAGCAGCTGCTGACAAGGGAGAGCTAAAAGCCGGCTCCTTAGTGACAGCCCTTACCCTCCGCCCCACACACCACTGGGCACGGGTGTGGGGGGCAGCGCCAGGAACAGGGACCCCCAGAGCAGGACCTTGCATGGACAACAGGGATGCTGTCCGGACAGCGCCCCACAGACCCCGCAGAGGGCACCTGCAGGTGGCAGGGAGGGTGGGTTCTCTCCTGTCCAGTATCTATTGCAATGAGACCACCCAGCTCCCACCGCACGACCCAGCAGATCCCCTTCCCCTGCTCTCACGGGCCCCCACTGCTGCCCAGCCCTGAGCTGCCAGGGGAGCCACCCCCCTGCCCAGCCCTGCCAGCCCCTACCCTCGTTACTGTGTCTATGCTGAACCTATCACATGGCTCCCCTTGCGCCCCCAATCCAGCCCGGCCGTGTAGTCGGCTCTAGGGAGAGCTGGTGCAGCGGTGGTGAAGTAGCAGCAACCCTGGCATGAGGATGGGGCTGGAAACGTGGGGCTGGGCTACCAGAGATGCCGCCTTCAATGCCTTCCTGCCAGCCAGCCCCACGGGAGCATGGAGTCAGGGGAGGCAGCCTGCCAGCCCCCCGGAAGCTGAGACCCAGACTTGCGGAGCAGCCGCATCACCCTCCTAGCTCAGCTGGAGTCAGATCTCTGGGCAGGGCGGGCTCAGCCTCTGTTGGTAAGATGCCAGAGGGTATGTCTACACTGCGTGTTAAACCCCACCTCAGTTAGTCTCTCAGCCCGGCTCTGCAGACTCTGGCTCGTATCACGGAGCTCACGGGAGAGCCTAAGCACGGCTGTCTAGACGTCTGGGCAGGGGCGGCGAGGCAGAGCTGCTGGCATAGCTTGCAGCATTTCCAGTTTAGATCCCTGGGTGGTTACCGCTTTTTCTAATTCTAGTGTAAGTGTTACACTTGCTCAGCTGCTTCTGTGATTTACTGACAAAAGCTGCCTTCATCCTCTGAGCTGAACTCATGACGCTGTCAGACCAACGGCATCTCACAGGCCATTTTCGCATTCTCCAGTCCATTGGCTGCGATGGTGGTGACATTGCTAAATCGAGTCAATTGCCTAAAATTCTTCCCCGGGGAGGCAGACGGCGCTCACCCTTTGCACGTCTGCATTTTATCTGCATTGTCAATATAAACTAATCAGAGACCATGTCTGTGTCAGCCAGGTGTGTCCCACCAGTGGCTGTTTCCGCTCAGTGTGTCGAAAGTGCCTGTACCTGCCTGCTGTGCAGTACGGAGGATTTAACAGATTTGTTTTTCTGACCCCCAGGGCTTGGCCGTAGGACTCTGCTCCCATTCCAGGGAGCGGGGGTGCATCTGGAGTGCCACCGGACTGCTGTTCTTTGCTGCCGTGAGCTGGGGTAAGCCTTCCTGCAGTGCTCTGATGGCCTGACGCTGACCTTGCCAAGGGAGGAAAGTGGTCCTGGGACTGTAGTCCGCCGGGGTCATTGCACTGACAAGCACATTGGAGTCAGTTGGGCCAGAATTCCCACCCAGGGTTCTTATTTAGGACCTAAATCCTATCCTGCCCTCTCCCTTCTCTCAGCTTTTGGCCCCTCCTGAATTCCAGAAAGCAGTAGAGAGGCCCCAACAATTATCTGGGGAACAGAGCCCCCAAAGGCTGAGGGAGCCAGGCATTTCTACCCTAGTTACAGTGGAGAGACCTTCACTTGGGCCTGCGTGGGCAGCTCACAGTTCCCCAGCCAGGCCAGGGGCTGGCTAATGGTGATGAATTCCTCTGGAGAGGCGTGGGTCCAAGCCAGCCCTCTCCTCCTGGAGGCGCCACCCTGGGTGCGCTGCACTGGCCCCAGCCGCAGAGCAAGTGTTGAGGCAGACAGGGTGCAGGGGTTGGCATTTGTCGTGGATTAGAAGATCTGAGCTATGCCAGCCCCTGGAAGTGACCCCTTTAGTGTGCCCAACTTCCAAGGGCAGGCCGTGGGGCTCTGTCACTCCAGGACTAGGCCTTCAGGCTGCCTTGTTTCTTGCGGTGGCTCTCTGCAGTGAATCCAGCTGAGATCAGACCTGTGAGATCACACTGCCCTAGGGAGCAGTGTGCCCAGCAGATTCTTTTCAGGGGCCTAGGGCAGCTTTTTCAAAACGAGGCAGCTTTGATTATTCCCCGGAATCCAGCATCAGTGAGTCCTTAGATGAGCATGGAACAGCAAACCTTCTGAGTCCATGCCAGTAGGAGCAAGGGCTTTGCCATGCCCTGATTCTCTGGGGTCCTTTTTCACTCTCTCTGACCCTGTCTGTCAGAGTCTGTTTACTCAGTGCAGCCACCTAGACAGACAGCCACTTGCTGCCTCACCCCTTTGTCTCCAAATCTGGCCTTTTCACTCAGCTTCCCCACAGGCTGGCTTGGAAGAAGTTAAGGAATAGTGGCCCAGTCCTCGGCTCTTCCATTATCAACATAGGGTCTCCCATCCCTGCATCTAGATTCCAGAAGGTTCTTGCTAAAGCTGCTGGCTCCATTTTCACCCACTGGGTAACAATACAAAGTGGGGACGTACTCCGAGGTTGATAAGAATTGTCCAAAACAATCCCCACATTGCTCACAGCACCTCTGAGAAATCCCGACCAACACTGTGACCGTGTACAATTGTTTCCTTCCAAGTAGCCCCTCCAGTCATGCCATCTCAGGCTGGCTCCCGGGAACTGGTTCAGGTAGGAGCTCCCTGCTGTGGAAGATGATTGCTCCATGCCTAGGCAGCCTGTGCTTGGAAGGCTGGATGGTCCCATCTCCCTCAAGAACAGGTTGCTACTTGCCTCTCCTGTATGGCTCCTCCCCTACCTGTTGCAGAGAGGGCAGAGCTTTGTCTTCCAAAGCATCTCTCTATACCCCTCCCATGCTCAGCTCAGCTCGGAGGTACACAGGTGAAATCCCCATTGATAGAGCTGCACCCACAGGCTTGAGCGCAGCCCTCAGCTCTCCTGGTGGCATTTCCCATGAGGAGATTAGCTGTGAAACGTGGTACGTGCTCTTGAAAGACAGAGGTGCTGTGTACACATCTGGGGCCAGCTGCATTGGCTGTAATGGAACTGAGCTGATTTACAGCTGGCCCAGGGCACGAAGGCTGGTATCCACTCGACAAGAAAGAGGACCAGAACATTGTGACCGGCAACTTCCCTGGTGCCAGCTGGTCTGTGTTGGGTATTGCTTTCAACTTCTGTCTACTGGCGTGGCATCCTTTGGCATGAACATAGCACCTGGGGAACAACTGCACAAAGCTACCCTCACCCCAGGCCATTCGGCAGATCAGAACATGTTTTTCACAACTGTTCGGTCTTGCACTGTCAGGTCAGAGATCAGCTCCAGTGCTGCCATGTCGTGAGCAGGGCTCAGGGAAGATGTGCCCCCAGGGAACCCCGCTGCAATATTTCCAAAAGGCTCAGAAAAGGATCAGAGTGTCACATTGCTGGCTGCTTATCTGAGCCCATTGTGAGCCCCAAAATAGACATGGGGCCCTGCTGCAGAATGGGGGCCAGGTATCCTGCACCCCAGTGCTCCAGGGAAATTGGAGTCTTCGGCTCTGGGTCCCCCCTTATAGAGAAGGGGGTTTGGATTCTGGGATCATCATTATTGTAAAGCATTTGAGTTGCCTCCCTCATAACATGGGTGTAATGCCCGCCAGGCGCAGTAGGAGTGACAGGCAGAATCTGGGGGGCTAAGGAGACATCACATGGTGGGAAGATTTTTATCAGATAAACAGCCACTGTTCCAGATCCCAAACTGAATCCTCAGGGCATCCCGTGCCAGCAACGCTGTGGTGTGAATCTCCAGGGAGGAGTTCTCGTGTGAGATTTTGAGTCCTTCTTTGTCCAGTCAGGCCAGAAACCCCACGAGAACAGCAGGGACTGTGGTGCTGCTTTGGCATTGCCACTTTCAGAGCCATCGCTGGCAGATCTGCAGAGCACCTCAAGTGCAGCATGAATAATAACAGGCGGGAAGAGCTTACCCCGTCTTCAACTCAAAAATGGCTCTGGCGTTGGCTCTGGCGCAAATACCCCGATCCATCTTGTTAGCACTCCCATGGATTCTTACCCAACCTGAACCAGAAGTCTGGCTCATTTCGTCTCATCTAAATGGATGCCAAAAGTGCTGGTGGTTTCTGGAAAAGCTTTACGCTGCTTGAGGCGACACTAGAAGTGGAGCCGGCTAGTTAGGAAGTTTCCTTCAAAATGTTTTGTTAAAGGAAAATAGAGATTAAACAAAATAGTTGAAAGGTTGCAATTTCCTGTGGAACAATAATTTTTGTTAAGCTTTAGATCTGAAGGGAAAATCAGAAGGTATATTAAATCCATGGTGCCAGAGATTTGACCTGTGCTCTATGGATAAAGAGTAGGATATGTTCTCAGAAATGAACATGACTGAGCTGAAGACTGCACTGTTTGGAAGAAGATCTGACTTCAAGGCTATTTTTTCATCACTGTAGAGTCACTGCAATATGCTGGTTGTTTTTGTAGCTAAAAGCCCTTGATTGCATCAAGTAATGATGAGAAACAATCTAAACGCTGTGTTTCAACTACGTCATCTTCAGCTCTGTGGCTAGTTTCAACCTTGATTTGCAGTTCATCTTTATCTTTTCCTGATCTGTAAGCATTACCAGCTGTGCCAGCTTCTTCACAAAACTCAGTTTTACAAAGCTCTCCAAAAATGTCTTCTCTGGTTGAGCAGTCAAACTAAGACAGAAGTGCCTGATCAAACACACAGATGCAAACACCTGCAACTTCTGAGAATGCTGAAATGTGCCCCTGCATCCACACTTTGTTGCTGGCCTCAAATGTAAAACTACAAAGGAAAAATTAAAATAAAATTGATTTGATCCCTGTAGAGGATCTCCTGTTGGGGGCAGCGCCGGTGGCTCTCCCTTGGTGTCAATCTCCGAGGGAGGCCACAGCTCCCGGCGCCTATGCCCTGCGGGGAGTCCAAGATACAGGGGCACCCTCCAGCCCTCAGTAGGGCGAGCCTTGGTTTCAGGTCACTCCTCACGGGTAATAGTCTCTAGGCTCAGCGGGTGAGCAAACAGTCCCTCAGCAGGGACAGGCATGTAGCGGGAAACAGCCTTCAGCCCTCAGCAGGGCGAGGCAATAATCTCAGGGCCAGCCGTCTGACAGGGCTGGCTGGCAGTGGGGGAACCGTCTCTAACCCCAGAGGGCGAGGAAATGGTCCAAGGCCCCAGCCCATAGGCAAGGTGGGGCGGGGCAGGGCGGAAGGGCAGCAGTCTCTAGCCCTCAGCAGGGCGAGACGCTCGTTCCAGACCCGGTCCTTCGGCAGGGCGTGGCAGGCCACAAGGGACAGTCTGTGGCCCTCTACAGGCGTTCACCCCCCGGTCGAGGTAGGCAGTGGGGAAGGGAACACAAGCCCACCCATCTCCACTGCGCCCCAGCCCAGGGCCCTCTTGGTGACGGGACAGCCCGTCACAGGGTCAGCGGGGCTCCGGCCGAAACGCTGACTCAGAGCGAGCACAGGGGCAGCCGGACCATAGTCAGCTTCCCTGGGCTACTTCCTGCCACCCTCCCCCTCGAGCACCGGGTCTCCAGGGCCGTGCCCGGTTCCTCGTCGCTTGACGGCAGGTCCGGGAACTGTTCGGGGTCCTCCGCGGAGGGCAGTTCCTCTAGCTCCCAGGGTCCAGGTGTCCCTTCTGGCTCAGCAGGGGTTGGCAGCTATGCCAGGTCCTCTAGGCCCCACGACATAGGTTGCTCCAGCAGCCTCTCCTCCGGGTAGCGGTCGGGGGCAGCCCTACGCTCAGGCACTAAGGGAGAGGCGTCCTTCTCCCTCGGCTGCTGGGCTCTGACTGAATGGGTAGGCCTGGCTTTTATACGCCTCGCCCCGCCTACCCGCTTCCGGTCAGGTGGTGTCCTCTCGGGTTCCAACCCCAGGGGGTTTGGCTCTCCCTCGGTGTCAATCTCCGAGGGAGGCCATACCTCCCGGCTCTCATCCCGTATTTCTGCCTTGAGCACTTTTATGGTAAGGAGATAAGTTTTAATGAACCTCCTTAAAAAAAGTTCCCCCTGTGTGAAATCCTTTTGGGTCTTCCTGGTGCACTGAGGAATTCCAGCATACATTTTCCAGTGACATCAGCATGGAATCCGTCTGTGGATCACAAGTAGACATCTGACATGTGTGATGTCTCATTCTGAACCACAAAGCACCAAAGGATCTCATAGAAGGGGGAAAAAGAGTTGGTTACTTCACTACTGTTAGACTCATAGACTCATAGGTCAGAAGGGACCAATATGATCATCTAGTCTGACCTCCCGCACAAGGCAGGCCACAAAACCCTACCCATACACATTTATAACAACCCCGAACCCAGCTTGTTAGCCTCCGCCGAGCGGAAACATTCAGATCAGAAATTGAAGTCTAAAGCCATTTTAATTTTTGCTGTTCACCTTTTACCAGTTTTCAATCCCTGTATTTGTTATTTCACTAAACTCTGATGTTTACGTAGAGACTCTCAGCATGAAAGTATAACACATATTAGTCATTAGAACTGGACTGGTCTCTTATAGGCAGGCTAGTAGCACTGCCTATCATTGAGGTTCCCAGCGCTTCCCAGTATAAGACCCTATTTTCAGTTACTTATAACTTTTCCAGGCGTTCACCATTTGGATTGACATTTTTCCACTCGGGGTGTCTGCCTCAAGCTGAACAGTTTGGAAAATTTCAACCAAAACAGTTCAGCCATTGGCAAGAACAAGGCTACAGAAAAATAGGTCATTTTGTTAATGTTCAAAATACCTGGTGACCTTTTCTTTGAAAAGCTCTTGCACCCCCATACTTTGGAGAAGGAAATTGAAATTTGGCAGGGAGTAGGTGTTTGTGTCTGGGAGATGCCTTTTCCAACCCTGTGAAAATCTGCCCAAATCTGGCCAAGTTATAAGCCTTTGGAAAACGGCCGTTTGTACACGCTGAGTAAAGATTTTGATTTTAGCAGCTGCCTTCCCTGAAGATTCCACCCGTATTGGCCATGCTCCAGTCTGGGCATGAGCAGGACATTCCCTGTAATTGCAGCTCTGGGATGAGTCAGCCACTGGAAATGAGAGAAGGGAACCTGTCTTCCCTGGGTTCTCAATGCCCCCCTGTTGGGCCCTGGCAGCGCTCTGGAGTAGGAAGCTGCCTGATTTGAAAGCAGAGATCAGGGCAAGAGCCAGACCTGCAGTAGGTGGGGGTGGCAGAGGGTGTAGCCTGATAAAACGGGCCCACTGGGAAGACTGAGACAGGAGGTTTGCATGGAGGAGAAAAAACATGGGGTTGGGAATGGGATAAGAGAGAGATTGCATTTGTCTGGGCAAGGAGACAGGGACTGGGATCCGGGGGCACAGGAACTGGGAGGTGGGGGAGACTGCGACTGGGTGGGCAAGGAAATGGGGACAAGGAAGCCGGAGACCTCTGCACTGAGACTGAATGACAAACGCAGGGAGGGAGAATCCCAGCCAGTAACTACATCAATTGTAGCTGCAGTGGGGGGTGGCTGGAAATCAACAAGGACAATGCAGAGTCCTGCACTTAGGACGGAAGAATCCCATGCACAGCTACAGACTGGGGACCGACAGGCTAGGCAGCAGTTCTGCAGAAAAGGATCTGGGGGCTACAGTGGATAAGAAGCTGGATATGAGTCAGCAGTGTGCCCTGGTTGCCAAGAAGATTAATGGCATATTGGGCTGCATTAGTAGGAGCATTGCCAGCAGATCACGGGAAGTGATTATTCCCCTCTATTCAGCATTGGTGAGGCTGCATTTGGAGTCTTGTGTCCAGTTTTGGGCCCCCCGCTACAAAAAGGATGTGGACAAGTTGGAGAGAGTCCAGCGGAGGGCAACAAAAATGATTATGGGGCTGGAGCACGTGACTTATGAAGAGAGGCTGAGGGAACTAGGTATATTTAGTCAGCAAAAGAGGAGAATGGGGGGTGGGTTTGATAGCAGTCTTTAACTACCTGAAAGGGAGTTCCAGGGAGGATGGAGCTAGGCTGTTCTCAGTGGTGGCAGATGACAGAACTAGGAGCAATGGCCTTGAGTTGCAGATGGGGAGGTTGAGCTTGGACATTAGGAAAAAGTTTTTCTCTAGCAGGGTGGTGAAGCCCTGGAATGGGTTATCTAGGGAGGTGGTGGAATCTCCATCTTCAGAGGTTTTTAAGCTGCGGCTTGACACAGCGCTGGCTGGGATGATTTAGCTGAGGTTAGTCCTGCTTTGAGCAGGGGGTTGGACTAGACACCTCCTGAGGTCCCTTCCCACTCTCATATTCTGTGACTCTCTGACTGGAGGCCAGACATGGGGAGATAGGCAGATTGGATGAAGATCCAGGATGGGAGGAGCTGGGGTTGGCTGGGCAAGGAGACTGGGGATAAGGAGCTTTGAGGGTGGGGGGAACTGAGAATGGCCAGGAAAGAGAGTGCGACTGGTGTGGGGAGATGCCTGGGTGGGATGGGGACTCCAGAGAAGTGAGACTAGGACTTGCTGGGCAATGAGACTGGACCTGAGATGAGGACCCAGGGGTGGGGAAGAGACAGGACTGGGGCAGGCACAGGTTGGAGGGGACAAGGCAGAAGAGGCCATGCTCAGGAGGCTGAGCAAATGTCCGTGAAACCCACTGGCAGAATGTGTGTCTCATGTCCCTCTAGCGCTGACCCAGAGAGAGGATGACAACCTCCTCTGCTATCGGTTCCTCCGTTAGCTCAAGGGCACAGGTCTGTGCACTGGGTGATAGGATTTGAACCCTGCTGCAGATCCATGTTGATGTCAATACGATCCCACGTGGTGGATCTTCTCGAGTTTTTTTTTTTTTCAATTTGCTTTTCAAAAAAACATAGGAAATTACTGACACACACACCAAAACCTACTTTAAAAGAATACAGCTAAGGTTGCAAAGTCAAGCATGCGAATGTTCGGAAATTCCAGAATCCAGGTTGTACAGTGAAAAAAAGCTGTTGTCTGTAGTAGCCCTGCCTCATTTGTTACAGGAGTTGGAAGGTGTGTAGTGAATGAGGCAGGGTGTTGCGGGATGACAAAGGATGATTTCAGGTTTAAGGCTGTTGACTGCTGTCTTGGAGAACTGGATTCTATCCCTGTCTCTGCCCCAGAGTTCCTGTGTCATGTTGGGCAAGTCACTTAAACCAAACTCTTCCCACGAAAAGCCACAAAATGTTCCTCACTTTCTGGGTGCTCAAATTCTGACTTGCAGAAGTGCTGAGCACTCACAGTTGCAACTAACGTGCTTTACAATGCCAAATACTCCAGAAGATCCGGTCCTAGGTGTCTCAAATGGGGGACCTGAAATTACTTTGGGCCTTAATCTCTCTTTCCCAGACCCTTGAAGGTATTTAGGCACTAATTTGCAATAAAATCTACGGCAGTTAGGCACTGAAATACCTTTGAGGACCGATGACTCTCTGCCTTGGTTCCCATCTGTCTCCGAGGGGTTGTGATGAGTGCCATAGAAAAGCCTTTAGGAAGATGAATAATTCTGTCTTCAAAGCAGGGTTTGAATAGTGTGTAGTAAATAATTGAACAGAGAGAAGCAAACAAACTATTGACTAGCCGCTCATTCAGCGAGAACCATTTATTCTGTGCACTGAGTGAGGCGGAGGACCTATGGAAAAAATAGTACATTATCTTGTCATTAAAGATGATATCATCATGCGTACGCACGAGGGAGCTGAACTCAGGTTGCACAGGCAACCTCCAATGTGGCATTTCTTGACATCTGAGTGCTTGACTTTGCATCCTAAATAATGTTCTTTTCATGCAGTTCTTTTGTGTGTGATATAAGATGTAGTCCGGTGTCACGCATTGATAACCAACCCGGAGCGCTCTCAGTGACTGTAAGACATTCTAACCCCATGTTTCCCTGTTTTTACACTTTCCAACAGTGCTCCTGACTCAGAGAGAAGTGGGAGCCTGGACCTACCATTATAGTGACCAATTGGATTATTCATGGGACCTGGCCAGAAACTTTTGCCAGTCATTCTACACTGATCTTGTAGCGATCCAGAACCAGAGGGAAATTGCTTATCTCAACAGTGACTTACCCTACCATAAAACCTACTATTGGATTGGGATACGGAGGATAAACAATGTCTGGACCTGGGTCGGTACCAAGAAGGCCCTGACAAAGGAGGCTGAGAACTGGGCTAAACGGGAACCCAACAACCGAGGGAAAAACCAAGACTGTGTGGAGATATACGTAAAGAGGGGCCGCGAGGATGGGAGATGGAACGATGAGCCCTGCCAAAAGAAAAAGAGGGCACTGTGTTACCAAGGTAACCCCCACCCTGCCCTGCCCTGCCCTGCTCTGTGTAAGCGTGTCTGTTTCATGTGTCAGAGCTGGGGCGAGCTGCTGGATCAACAGGTCTGGAGAATTAAGTCCCTAATTGTCCATAGAAGAGCATCAATAGGCCAGCCACTGCCCGTTCTCCCTCGGGGTCTGAGCTCACTCTGCAAGTCACTCTCACCCCGCCTTACCCCCATGCCGTCTGCTCTCCCGGCCCTCAGCCTTCGTCAGCCCTCTGGCTCTGGCTTCCATCCAAGCCCAAACCCTGCCCCTGCTCACGGGTCACCTGCAGCAGCCTTCTGCTGACTGTCTGCAGCAATTCGGCAGCCTCCTCCTCGGCTTGTCTCTCCCTGAGAAACCCCTTCTCCGCAGCTTCCTGCCTCCTCCTCAGGAATCAGATGACCCCGGCTCAGCTGTGCCTGCCTAGTAACTAGGGTTGGCTGGCCCCAGGCCAGGCACCCTCTTGTAGAGGTACCATCTGGGCAGAGGAACTTAACCCAACCCACGCAGCTAGAGCCCCTCAACCCGGATCTACAGGGTCAGTCAGTCTCCATGGCCCACTGAGTCCCTGGCCTCTCTATGGAGACAGTTACCAAGGACCCATTTAGTGCTGGCTGGTGTCAGGCATTAAAGTGATTTTATTGCCCCACGGCCAGCAGCACAAGCCTGCTTCCCCTTTGCATGTTAGCTGCTGTGTGCAAAGCCTGTGTCTCCTCGCTGGTTCCTTTGGTTGGGGAGGTAAAATCCTGCCCATCAAAGTTCTCCTCACAAACAGGCTATGCAGATGGGAGTTGGACCTGTGCCTGAATGAGTCTCGCTTTGATCCCGACCCTTCTTCTCATCACAAAGTCCATTTTAAATTGACATGCCCGTGGCTCGGCGCCAGGATTGGCTGCTCTGAGCCCGTGGGTGATTCAGTGGGGTTTCCTTGCTAAAGAGTTACTCCCCCCTGCTGAGCGCAATCAGGGGCGGGGGAGGAAGGAGATCGAAGTGCAGCCTTCCGGCCATATGTAGCACATGCTGGCCGCTGATCAATGCACAGGTGTGTCCTCTGCAGGCCCAGCATGCAATGCTACATCTCAGTCCAGAAGGCAGCCTGCCAGCCGAGGTCAGTGCTGTCGCAGGCCGCGCCACTGGGTCCAAGAGCAGTGTGACAATGCGGGCAAAGCAGACGCTGCTCCAAAGCTTCTGGCAAGGTGCCGATGCCACCTAGTTGGGCAAAGTTTGGGTGCCCTGGGTGTTCTGCATGCCCCAAGGGCTCTTGTAGGGCCTGAGCAAGGCCTTTGGAAGCCAGGGGAGTCTTTCGATGACTTTAACGGGCTCTGAAGCAATCCCGCAGTGAAGAAATGCAGCCGGGATTGGGCGCAGGGTCCTGCTAGCGGGGTGTTGTGGTTTGTCTCTAAAGAGCCCTGAGGCTGGCTCCTAACCCAGCTGTATCTCTGCAGTGTCTTGCCAGCCTTCCTTCTGCAACCAGCGTGGCGAGTGCGTGGAGACCATCAACAACTACACCTGTGATTGCTACCCCGGTTTCTACGGGCCTGAGTGTGCAGATGGTGAGGGCAGCCAGACAGGGATACTAGGGGTGGGAGCCCTGCTCCAGGGCCTGGTACTTTCTGGAGGGTCTCCCCCTCTGAGCACTCCCATGGAGACCTAGGGACGATGGCCTGGGCTCCCGTTGGTGCTGCTCCTAGAACCACCGGAGAGGGATGCTCGTGCAGCCAGAGAGCACTCCCACACCTCCCTTAGGGGTCAGGCTGCCCCCCATCCTGCTCTCAGCCTGGAGCCGCTCAGCCCAAGCAGCACAGACAGTTGCTGTCTCCCTTAGGGGCTGAGCAGGGTGCCCTGGCCTCAACCTGGGGGGCTGGGACTCCTGCGAGGCTGAGCCTGCAGCACGTCCCATGCCCAGGGAGTGGGGGTGTCGGCTTCTGCCAGGCTGCGCGACGCCGCTACGGGAGACAGGCCGCTCAGCGCGCTCTGTGGTACCCACAGAAAGCATTTACCCTTCTTGTCTGGAGGAGCTCAGCCTCGCAGCCCGGCACCGACTCACGCGAGGGGGCTCGAGCAGCAGGTTACAAACAGCCGTGTGGATGTTGTGCCTCCACCAGGAGCCCAGGCTCACAAGCCGAGGGGCTCAGGTGGGCTGTGCTGCAGAGAGCCTGAGACCCGGCAACTCGAGAGCAGCAGGCATGTGTGCTTGACACAGCCCCACCAGGCCGCTCATGTTGTATGTCCTTGCAGTTGTGAAGTGCCAAAGCCTCGACCCCGGGCCTACCTGCAGCCACCCCCTGGGGGAATTTAGCTACAACTCCACATGCAAGTTCCAATGCAAGGAGGGGTTCGAACTGCATGGGCTGGACACGCTGCAGTGCTTGGCGTCGGGGAACTGGTCGGCGTCGGTTCCAGAGTGTGCAGGTGGGTGCCGGAAGCTGCTCCTGCCGCCTTTGCGCTGATTTACAGGGGAATTCTCAGAGCCCATAATGGGGAGCGGCCTCACCCCTTTACACAGCCGCAGCGACAGCATTTCATACCTTTTGCTTCTCGTGTGCTGCTAGCTGCCTGTGTTGGCCAGGAGCCCTCTCTAATCTTTCTATCTCTCTGCGTGTATACCACACCCACCCCCGTGTTATCAGCGCTGTTTACCAGCTCTGTGTGTTTTGTGCAATCATCCTCCCAAGCTGGTTTCCCCATCCTCCCACGTGGGGTGGTTTTGGGGTTTTTTTTTCCTGTAAAATGTAGTCGAGCTCCAGCGGAATGTAACTGGCTTGATGTGTTCAACTCAGGAAGCTCCACAGCAATTCCAGGGACAGCAGCCTGGACCAGGGTCACCCGGTGCCACGGCCATCAAACCGCGGCAGTGCATCCAAGAGTCTCTCATGGATGTTGCAGGGCAGGACGCATGGACTGGCCATTGGGGTGGGATTTCCCACTCCAGTGACGTAGCAGAGAAACCCACTCTTTGTGGCCATATACCATTTTAGGCAAACTCCACACACATGAAGACACAGGGCTTAGAGATGGTGGGACTCGGCTAGCCCACCACGCTCATCCCCAGGCTGGAGGCATTGCAGGACCTGCCCCAACAGGTACAAGCCTAGGTTCTGTGCCACCATTTTCCTGGGAGGATACTGCACTGCCCAGTACATCTTGCCATCAGTGCTCAGTCCTCCACTGCCTGTTGATTCTGGAGGAAGGGCCTCACAGAGTCCTATGCTTCTTGTGTCGTTGTTTCCTTATGAAATGTGCTTAGGTTACAAGTAAGAAGAGAATTCCTTCTGGGTGTCTGGCTGGTGAGTCTTGCCCACGCGCTCGGGGTTTAGCTGATTGCCATATTTGGAGTCAGGAAGGAATTTTCTGCTAGCATAAATTGGCAGAGGCCCTGGGGGTTTTTTGCCTTCCCCAGTAGCAGTTCATGTGCTGTAGAGGGCAGGACTTCCAGCCTATTTTCCTGGCCCAGGAGCAGCTCAAGCTTCTGCCAGTGGCTGTCTATGGAATAGCCAGCTCCTTTGCTGGCAGACAAAGGTATAACATGACCCAAGGGCTGGAAGCCAGCATGAGGACTTAACCATGGGAACCACTTACCAAGACGTGTGGTGGATTGTCCCTCACTTGGAGTGCTACACAGGAGATCGGACACTATTAATCAGGTTGCCTCAACCTTCCCTTGATAAGATAAACAGATAAAAATACATCTTTTTACTTCTCACTAGAAGGCAGGTTTCTGGACCTCAAATCATTCTCATAACTTTTTTTCTGAACCCTTTCAGCAATTTTTTTTCTGAACCTTTTTCATTTTGCAGAGCCCTTCTAAAAGTGTGTCCAGAACTGGTGATACGTCAAGATGATATACCTTGACTTTAGCAAAGCTTTTGATAGGGTCTCTCACAATATTTATATCAGCAAATAAAACAAGTATTGGTTGGATGAATGGACTATAAGGTGGATAGAAAGCTTGCTACATCATTGGGCTCAATGGATAGTGATCAATGGCTCAATGTCTAATTGGCAGCCAGTAACAAGTGGAGTGCCTCAGGGGTCGGTGCTGGGACTAGTTTTGTTCAGCATCTTCATTAATGATCTGGAGGATGGGGTAGCTTGCACCCTCTGCAAGTCTGCAGATTACACTAAGCTGGGGGAGTGATAGATATGCTGGAAGGTAGGGATAGGATACAGAAGGCCTAGATAAATTGGAAAATTGGGCCAAAAGAAATCTGATGTGGATCAACAAGGACAAGTGCAGAGACCTGCAGTTAGGACAGAAGAATCCCATGCAGAGCTACAGATTGGGGACTGATGGGCTAGGCAGCAGTTCTGCAGAAAAGGATCTGGGTGTTACAGTGGATAAGAAGCTGGATATGAGTCAGCAGTGTGCCCTGGTTGCCAAGAAGGCTAATGGCATGTTGGGCTGCATTAGTGGGAGCATTGCCAGCAGATTGAGGGAAGTGATTATTCCCCTCTATTCGGCATTGGTGAGACCTCATTTGGAGTTTTGTGTCCAGCACATGATTTATGAGGAGAGGCTGAGGGAACTAGGCTTGTTTAGTCTGCAGAAGAGAAGAATGAGGGGGATTTGATAGCAGCCTGTGCACAGCCCTGCACTTGTATTTAGAGGGAAATCCTTCCCTACTCGCACTCACTATTCCCCTGTATCTGTAGAGATCAGTTCTGGGAAGGCATTCTAGGCAAAGGGGCGGTTCAGAAATCAGCACAAAGATGATTGTGAGAGTCAGATAAGGTGACAGCATGGGCAGAGCAGAGGGCCCGAGGGTGGAAATGTGATAAAAACCAAGATCAGATAAGTAGGCAGAGGCAGAGTTGTGTAGGAACAGATATGTTTGAGGTGTAACCAGCTAACCTTTCCTCACATCCTCAGTTAGCCCTGTGCATAGCAGTGAGATCATGGCAGAAAACAGTCCCTTACTGCTAGGGCGAGCACAAATTGTTTTGCAGGGCTAGTCAAATGCTAAGGCTGGCTTTGGTGTGCAGCTTTCAGAGAAATACAACACATAACCAGTCTGACTTTGAATTCTAGGGACTGACCAAGGGGTGACTGCAGACCATGGCCTCGAAAAGCTTAATTCTAGCAGTGAATGGTATGCAGTGGTTTCCCCCACACACTCAGTGGCTGCTCTGGGCATTTGGATCATACCCACTACACAAAGAGTCAGGTGGGTGGTTTCCAGTGAGAAGGGCCCCTCTGAACCCCTGCACTGCCTGGCTTTCTGCTGCTGCAGGTAGTCACAATAGTCCGAGTGTTTGGGTTTGAAAGTACAAGCCGTCGCTGTCAGGGCAGCCAGATTTTGCAGGGGAGAAAGCAGTGCCCTTGGCCTGGTGAGGGGGGTTTCTCCAGGCAGGCGGAGGACCTAGCAGCACGTAGGCAGGTGCGTACAGGAGGATTTGGTAGCTGTGATTATGGATGTGTGTTGAGTCCCAGCCACCTCATTCATGGAACTGAATGAGCTCCCCCGCTGGCTGACTGGAATGCTACTGTAGTCTATCGATTTCCTTGCTGCTGTCAGTGAGTAGCCATTTCTATGCCCTTTGCTTCTTTAATGGGACACTAGACTCGTTCCTCACTCTGAAAGAATGGCAGGGCGACAGACAGACAGATCATTGCTAGCTCCAGAACATTTCATTAGATCAAAACAAGCCAAGCTAGGAAGGGAGAAGGTCTCTGAAACACGAGTGGGGTGTCTATGAAAAGAGTCCTGATACGAAAGAGCAAATCATTTTATTGACTGACTAATCACGTTTGATACGACACATTTTGGCTCCAGTCATGAGGACTGGGGGCAGTTGGACTAAATGAGCCCTGAATGTGTCTTGTCCAACCTGGCCCATTAAATAATAGAAACGCCTGCCTCTTGTCTAGCACGTCCCATCAGTAGAACTCAAAGTGCTTTACAAAGCAGGCCAGTATCGTTACCCCCATTTAAGGAGGGGGCAACTGAGATACAGAGAGAGGAAGTGGCTTACTCAAGATCACCCCTCAGGCTAGCACGAGACCCAGGTCCCCCTGCACCAGATTCCCCCTTTTCTAATGGGGCTCTTGAATATTTTATAGCTGCATCTGTCCATAGCTGAATTGTTATTTTTCTCTAGCTGGGCTTAAATGCTGTATTTGGCATGGATTCATTAATTGCACCCCTTGAAGTTTCTAACAATGCAGCTTTTTCAGGTGTCACGGTCAGTACTTTTCCTCCAAGAATGCAATAAAAGATCGTATCAAATGATTGCAAGTTATAAAGTGGACTGTATAAGATGCACAGCGAACGGTACCGGGGCTCAGCGGCAGGACTCTGTGCTTATTTTCTGCAGCATTAGATGATGGGCCGTCAGAATGACAGGGGCTCTGCAGGGACACCTCTTTCACTCTGCGGCTTACATTGAAATGATGTTCAAGGACTCCATATACAGAGCAGTACATGGTACTAAAAGATACTCTTAGCGTGTAACTCAGGCTGTAGGAAAAACTATGATATTATATTGTTTTATAGGGAAACATAGAAACTTAGACTCATAGGTCAGAAGGGACCAACATGATCATCTAGTCTGAGCTCCTGCACAAGGCAGGCCACAAAACCCTATCCATACACATTTATAACAACCCCGAACCCATGACTGAGTTATTGAAATCCTCAAAAGTGAGATTTGAAGACCTCAAGCTGCAGGGAATACACCAGCAAGCGACGCATGCCCCATTCTGCAGAGGAAGGCGAAAAACCTCCGGGGCCCCTGCCAATCTGCCCCGGAGGAAAATTCCTTCCCGACCCCAAATATGGCGATCAGCTAAACCCCGAGCATGTGGGCAAGACTCACCAGCCAGCACCCAAAAGAGAACTCTCTGCAGTAACTCAGTTCCCATCCCATCTAACATTCCCACAGACCATTGAGCAGACTTATCTGCCGATAATCCAAAATCAATTGCTCAAATTAAACTATCCCATCATAACATCCCCTCCATATACTTATCAAGCTTAGTCTTAAAGCCAGATAAGTCATTTGCCCCCACTACTTCCCTCGGAAGGCTGTTCCAGAACTTCACTCCCCTAATGGTTAGAAACCTTCGTCTAATTTCAAGTCTGAATTTCCTAATATCCAGTTTGTACCCATTCGTCCTCGTGCCTATATTAGTACTAAACTTAAATAATTCCTCTCCCTCCCTAACGTTAATCCCCCTGATATATTTATATAGAGCAAGCATATCCCCCCGGAGCCTTCTTTTGGCCAGGCTAAACAAGCCAAGCTCTTTGAGTCTCCTTTCATAAGGCAGATTTTCCATTCCTCGGATCATCCTAGTAGCCCGTCTCTGAACCTGTTCCAGTTTGAATTCATCCTTCTTAAACATGGGACACCAGAACTGCACACAATATTCCAGGTGGGGTCTCACCAGCGCCGTATATAACGGCACTAACACCTCCTTCTCCTTGCTGGAAATACCACGCCTGATGCATCCTAAAACCGCATTTGCTTTTTTAACAGCCATATCACATTGGCGGCTCATAGTCATCTTACTATCAACCAATACCCCAAGGTCCTTCTCCTCCTCCGACGTTTCCAACTGATGCGTCCCCAACGTATATTTAAAATTCTTATTATTAATCCCTAAGTGCATGACCTTGCACTTTTCACTATTATATTTCATCTTATTACTATTGCTCCAATGTACAAGGTGATCGAGATCTTCCTGAATAGTATCCCGGTCCTTCTCCGTGTTAGCAATACCCCCCAGTTTTGTGTCATCCGCAAATTTTATTAACACATTCCCACTCTTTGTGCCAAGGTCAGTTATAAAAAGGTTAAATAAGGTCGGTCCAAGAACCGATCCTTGAGGGACTCCGCTAGTAACCTCCTTCCAGCCTGACAGTTCACCCTTCAGCACGACCCGCTGTAGTCTCCCCTTTAACCAGGAGCGTACGACCTGCACAGTTAAGTTGGTCATACTCATTGTGGACAGTGGTTTATAAAGGCTATCGGTAAATACCCAGGTGCACTGTGAATGTCACAAGTCACAACTCACCTAAGTCCAACCCAGTCCTCACAGACATTTCTCCCCTCTTATAACTGTTCCCTGTAAATGTCAGCTCTCTAACCCAAACTGTTCTGCATGCAGAGATGTTAAAGAAAACATTGCACTGCATTTTTTGTTTTCTACGGGGAAAAGTATCTCTCTTCACATTTCTCAAAATGCAAACGTAGATTTGGCTTACGTGGTCCCAATAATTTCACCCAGGTACTGGTAACCAGTAGCCCAATAAGCAAAAGCTTTGGAAAATTCTGAGCAGCTGAAAATCCAGGGGTTAGAATGGAAATGTTTAGCCACCCTTAACTATCGGTGTCCTCTTATGGCTATTGTCAACTTGCCACCCAGGCAGGCCAAATGGCTGCAGTTGGGACTCTGGCACACAGGGCAGATATAGAATAGAAGCTGGCTCCCTCCCCTGAAAAGCTGACAATCGGAAAGACACAGCCATACAGGCAAACTAGAAATAAGCAACATGTCAAAAGCAGAGGGGGCGACGGGTGGGGACTTCCTGTGTGTGAAGGAGGCGCCACGGTTGAGGGATTGAGTGCAGCTCCCAGCAGCTCCGGGAATGTGAGGTTGTTGCCATGGGTGACATCCCTGTCCACATGGCTGCTGCTGGATCAGGATTAGCTCAGGGTTCATGGCAGCTGTGACAAGCCTGGGGCTATCCCAGAATGCGGCAGGCACCACGCCTAGAGCCAGGCACACGTTCCTGGAGTGGGGTTGAAGGAATGAAAGCAGTGAGCTGCTCCTGTGCCCCTCATCACCCTTGGTTGGAAGCCCAGAGCCAGCTCCTCTCCTCAGTGCAAATGGCTGGTTGCCATGGTGCGGGGGGGCTCTGGAAGCCAGGCCTGGAAAGGGGATGCGGGAGGCCGCTCTATGGGTAATTTGGGTAAATGTTCTTATAACTGCTCCCTGCTAGCGCTGTCATGGCGGCACGTAGCGGTTGCCCTCACGGGTCACTGGGGCTCATAGATTGTCTGCGGCAGGAGCTGGAGCACTGGACACGGTCCCACAAAACAAACAGTTCCCATGCAGTTGACTGAACTACCCTCCCTCTTTTGGCCCCTACCGTCACTCCATCCCTTACCCTGGCTCTGCCATTACCACCCGGGGTGGGGGCTGAGAACAGGGTACAGATGGAGGAACGTATCCTTACATTAACTGTCCTTACTTTGCTCGTATCCAGCTGTCAGGTGCCCAGCACTGGACACCCCGGTTAGGGGCCGATTAACCTGCTCTCACTGGCATGGAGACTTCACGTACAACTCCACCTGCGCCTTCTCCTGTGACCCGGGGTTTGTGAGGAACGGAACGGAGACGCTGGAGTGCACGGCCCTGGGAGAATGGACAGGACGTCCCCCACACTGTGAAGGTAGAGACACAGCATTAACTGTGGTTGTTTAGAGAGTATGTTTTAGAGCTGGTGTGATACCAGGAGCCCTCTCCATAGGAGCCCGGATCTCTGCCTGTCCTGGGGTTGGGAGCTGTTGTATATAATTGTTTGGGAGCCAGGGGCAAGATCCTTCTATCTGGGTCAGCCATGGAATGCAAAGCTTTACAGAGAGAAAGTTGTGTCGTATGCAGACAATGGGCCTGGTCTGCCATTGCCCTTCCCCATGTGCAGCCATTTACACCAGTGCCAAGTGGAAACCCCTCAACCCCTGGCACTATATCCCTCGGCTTCTCTTATCATCAACTTCCCTCAGACACAACCTGCCTCCTGGCACCCACCCGCCTGGCAATTCAATAACCATCAGTCCGTGTCTCTGCCCCCCGTCCCCAGACAGCTCACCCATCAGGCACTGCACCTCCTGGCACATAACCATTCAACTCATGATGGCACTTCATGCCCCTGAGGCATTAACACCACACTCCTGACAGTATTGTCCCAACCAGAGCCCATGGCATGCCGCCCCCAGGGTCTGACACTCCTAGCAAGGCACCACTTAACCCCGTAGACAGGTGGGGCTGGAAGGGATCTCCAGAAATCTTCAAGTCCAGCTGCCTGAGCTGAGTTGGGGACAAGTAACCCTAAACCACCCCGACAGTGTTTGTCTCACCTGCTTTTAAAAACCTCCAGGGGATCCCAGCCTCCCGAGGTAACCTGTTTCAGAATGTAACTCTCCTTATTGTTAGAACATTTTTCCTAATGTCTAACCTAAATTGTTCTTGCTGCAGATTAAGCCCATTATTTCTTGTCCGACCTTCAGTGGACATGGAAAACAATTGATCATCGTCCTCTTTTGTAACAACGTTTCACATCATTGAAGACTGTTATCAGATACCCCTCTTCTACACAAGCATACATTCCACTCTATTATCCAAATCATTAATGAAAATATTGAATAGTACAGGACCCAGGACTGATCCCTGATGCATCCCAATAGATATACCTTCCCAGTCTGCCATGAACCATTGTAACTATTCTTTGAGTAGGGTTTTTCAAGAAGTTCTGCACTCAACATCTAGAATGGAACCTAAACCATATTTTCCTAGTTTGCTTATAGGAATGGCATAAAATCATAGAAGATGAGGGTTGGAAGGGACATCAAGAGGTCATTTACTTCCACCCCATGCTCAAAGCAGGGCCAACCCCAACTAAATCATCCCAGCCAGGGCTTTGTCAAGCCGCAACTTAAAAACCTCTAAGGATGGAGATTCCACCACCTCCTTAGGTAACCCATTCCAGTGCTTCACCATCCTCCTAGGGAAAAAGATTTTCCTAATATCCAACCTAGACCTTCGCCACTGCAACTTGAGACCATTGCTCCTAATTTTGTCCTGTACTATCACTGAGAACAGCCTAACTCCATCCTCCCTGGAATCCCCTTTCAGATAGTTAAAAGCTGCTATCAAATCCTCCTCATTCTTAAAGGCTGCTATCGCTCCCCCTCGTTCTTTTTTCCTGCAGACAAAACAAGCCTAGTTCCCTCAGTAAGTCATGTGCTCCAGCCCCCTAGTCATTTTTGTTGCCCTGTGCTGGACTCTCTCCAATTTGTCCACATCCTTTTTGTAGTGGGGAGCCCAAAACTGGACACAATACTCCAAATGTGACCTCACCAGTGCTGAATAGAGGGGAATAATCACTTCCCTCGATCTGCTGGCAATTCTCCTACTAATGCAGCCCAACATGCCATTAGCCTTCTTGGCAACCAGGGCACACTGCTGACTCAGATCCAGCTTCTTATTCACTGTAACTCCCAGGGCCTTTCTGCAGAACTGCTGCCTAGCTTGTCAGTCCCATCTGTAGCTGTGCATGGGATTCTTCTGTCCTAAGTGCAGGACTCTGCACTTGTCCTTATTGAACCTCATCAGATTTCTCTTGGCCCAATTCTCCAGTTTGTCTAGGTCACTCTGTATCCTCTCCCTGCCCTCCAGCATATCTACCACTCCCCCCCAGCTTAATGTCATCCGCAAACTTGCTGAGGGTTCAATACACTCCACCCTCCAAATCATTAATGAATATGTTGAACAAAACTGGCCCCAGGACTGACCCCTGGGGCACGCTGGAACCGTATCCCCCAGCAACTCCTTGCCCTAGTACCCACCCTCATGTACTCACACTCCCATGTTACTTCACATACATACCCATTGGCTGATTCCCCTGGCTCTTCTTCTTTCAGCAACAATCAACCAACCTCTGACACCTCTAGACTTTTTCCTTATATAGTTCTGCTTTGCTGTTCCAGCTGTGAAGTGCCCAGTGCTGGATTCACCAGGCAGAGGTCAATTAACCTGCTCTCACTGGCATGGAGACTTTACGTATAACTCCACCTGCACCTTCTCTTGTGAAACGGGGTTTGTGCGGAATGGACCAGACACTCTGGAGTGCACATCCCTGGGAGAATGGACAGGGCCTCTCCCACACTGTGAAGGTACAGTACAAGCTACACACTTCAGCACTGGCTTGGGAAGCTGCTTCCACTTGCCTGGTAGGAAGCTCTGGGGAGAATAATGCTGAGCTGGCCTTAGAATGTCTGAAATTAAGGAACAGAAAAGCAAATCAAAGAAATGTTAAACCAAGGATTTAGAGGCCCCATGAATACTCACAGGAAACTCTGTAGCCACTGTAATAAGGTAAGCTAAGGCCAGGATTTCTAATGCTCTGGGCTGTGCAGACCTCATGGATCAATCTGTACAGACTAATGCAGTGGTTCTCAACCAAGGGTACGTGCATCCCTGGGAATATGCAGACATCTTCCAGAGGTACATCAACTCCTCTATATATTTGTCTTGTTTTACAACAGGCTACATAAAAAAGCATTATTGAAGTCAGTACAAATTAAAATTTCATACAGCTCTATAGTTCATACTGCTCTATATAACTGAAACGTAAATACAATATTTATATTCCAACCCATTTATTTTATAATTATGTGGCAAAAATGAGAAAGGCAGCAATTTTTCAGTGATTGTGTGCTATGACATTTTTGTATTATTCTGTCTGATTTTGTAAGCAAGTAGTTTTAAGTTCCGTGAAACTCAGGGTACACAAGACAAATGAGACTCCCCAAAGGGGAACTGTAGTCTGAAAAGGTTGAGCGCCACTGGACTAATGGAGGTCTGCAGCATGCCTATACCCAACACATCTCTAGCAAATACAGCAGCCAGGTCAGTATCTCATCATCAGTAGAGTTCCCAAGAGAAGCCCCTACAGGAGTAGGAAACTGTCTGAACTACTAGGCTGGGTACTGAGACTCCACAACGTTTTACCCTGAAGGCTGAGGATGAATTTGCTTTAGTATCTCAATGAGTCATAAAGGGAAGGTATTTGTCTAAGCTAACTGAAATTTGGGGTAGTGAATTCAGTGTTCGTTAGAAGTTCATTAGTTTGATGAAGACGCCTTTCTTACACTGATTTGAACATGCAACCTCAGATAAATGAGCCTTGGTCTTGTTATTGTAACACAGGGATGTGAAATGGGATTACGTTTGATACTGGATTCTTCTGGAATTACTTTGCTTACAGACTGGGGACTGACGAGCTAGGCAGCAGTTCTGCAGAAAAGGATCTGGGGGTTACAGTGGATAAGAAGCTGGATCTGAGTCAGCAGCGTGCCCTGCTTGCCAAGAAGGCTAATGGCATATTGCGCTGCATTAGTAGGAGCATTGCCAGCAGATCACAGGAAGTGATTATTCCCCTCTATTCGGCATTGGTGAGGCCGCATTTGGAGTATTGTGTCCAGTTTTGGGTCCCCCACTACAAAAAGGATGTGGACAAGTTGGAGAGTGTCCAGGAGAGGGCAACAAAAATGATGAGGGCTGGAGCACAAGACTTATGAGCAGAGGCTGAGGGAACTAGGCTTGTTTAGTCTGCAAAAGAGAAGAATGAGGGGGGATTTGATAGCAGACTTTAACTACCTGAAAGGGGGTTCCAGGGAGGATGGAACTAGGCTGTTCTCAATGGTAGTAGATGACAGAACAAGGAGCAATGGTCTCAAGTTGCAATGGGGAAGGTCTAGGTTGGACATTAGGAAAAAGTTTTCCCTAGGCGGGTGGGGAAGCACTGGAATGGGTTACTGAGGGAAGTGGTGGGATCACCATCCTTAGAGGTTTTTAAGCTGCGGTTTGACAAAGCCCTCGCTGGGATGATTTAGCTGAGGATAGTCCTGTTTTGAGCAGGGGGTTGGACTAGATACCTCCTGAGGTCCCTTCCAACTCTAATATTCTGTGATTCTGTGCTTGATGTCCTTATTATTTAACCTGAGAAATTTATTCCTGGGTATAATTTCCATTACTATTACAATTATCAAGTGTCCAGCGCTGATCTCTCCAGGCAGGGGCCAATTAAACTGCTCTCACTTTCATGGAGACTTCATGTATAACTCCACCTGTGCCTTCTCCTACAAGATGGGGTTTGTGCGGAATGGACCAGAGATGCTGGAGTGCACGGCCTTGGGAGAATGGACAGGGCGCCCCCCGAGCTGTGAAGGTGATAAGTGTGGGGTGTCCAGAGTGTAGATGGTGGAGCTGGTGTGATACCAGGCACCATTTCCATGGGAGTCCAAATCTGCCCGTTCTGGGGATGAGTGCTATTGTGTATAATGGTTTGGAAGCTGGAGGGCAGCCTTGGAATGAAAAGCTTTACAGAGAGAAAGTTGTGTTCTAGGCAGACAAAGGGCCTGGGTTGCAATTGCCCTGTGAGTTGAGCAGCCTTCTGCACCAGTGTAAACTGATGCTCCATCCCCCACTGCACTCCGATCCCTTGCACTACAGCTTCCTGGAACCCCACCTTCCACCATCTCATCCCTTCCCTCATCACCTCAGTCCTGGGCACAACAGGCCTTCGGCCTCCTGGCCTCCTACCAGTCTGGCACTGCACTTATCATCAGCCCGTGTCCCTGGCCTCACACCCAGGTGCACTGCCTCACACCACACCCTGCTCTTCTGGGCCCTCGGATGCTGGCCCCTATCCCTTCAACTCATGATGGCACCTCATCCCCTGTGGCACTTGCAGCCCAGCACTTCACTCTGCATAGCATTTCACACCCAGCGTTGAGCGCCCACGGCATGCCATGCACAGTCCTCCAATCCCTAATATTTCCTTACCCAACGCACAATGCCCCTGGCAGCTGGGACACTTCCCAGGGTGCCCAGGGCTGTGAGGTACCTTGCGACAACCACATGTTAGCATGAGGGAGCCTTATCAGATAATCACAGAACCATAGGGTTTGAATGGACCACAAGAAATCGACGTGCATCAGCTCTGCCATGCTAAATGAAGTCTCTGCACACAACCAAACCACATGCACTGCTTTAGATAAAGCAAAAAAATATTTTATTCAGTACAGAAAGATTTTAAATGATTATAAGCCAGAGGAAGGCATGTCAGATTTAATCAAAAGGAAATAAAAGGCAAATCACATTCTAAACTAAGCTTAACACTTCAGTAACTTTACAGTCTTAGATGGTTCTCACCATAGGCTGATTGGTCGGTCCCCAACCAGGCTGTCCCCCTGTAGACTGTCTTGATGTTGTCTTGCAGATGGATTGCAAGAGAGAGCCTCTGGAAGCAAAATGTCCGTTGTCTCCATGCTCCCATCTCTTATTCACGATTATCATATTTAGCTAATCATCTGTTTTCCATGGACATCTCACATGATACACTTTGTATAAGATTTATGAAAATTGTCGTACAGTGGTAACAACGGTGATATAAATGGTCACCTTTCTTATACACAGCCTCGCACCAGGTCATTAATAAAGATGTTAAACAATACTGGACACAGAATAGAGCCCTGTGGAGCCCAATTTGAGACCTCCTTTTAAGATGACATTCCATTCACAATTATTCTTTGTTTGCAGTTGTTCAACTAATTATGTATGTATCCACTTAATGGTAGTTCTAAAAAGCTCACGTTTCTCCAGCTTACGTACTAGAATGTCATGTGGAACCGTGTCAAAAACCTTCCTAAAGTCCAGGTATATTATGTCCACTGCATCCCCCCATCCCCCAAACCAGTTACCTTGTCAAAGAAGGAAAATAAGCTGGTTTGGCATGACTTGTTCTTAGTTAATCCATGCTGGCTGCTGATGACCACTGCTTCATCCTCCAGGTATTTGCAAATTGAATGTTTTATACATTGATCTAGTAGCGTTTCAGGTATAGTTCCCTGGCTCCTCTTTTTTCCCCCCTTTTAAAGATGGACACTACATTAGCCCTTCTCCAGTCTTCCAGGACCTCTCCTATCATCTGTGAGTTTGCAAATATTATTCCAGTGGCTCCAAGATTTTTTCAGCTAATTCCTTCAGCACCCTGCGGTGAATAGCATTAGGCCCTGCTGGCTCGAATTCATTCAGATTGCTCAAAAGATCTCTGCTGTGTTTTTTACTTATCCTGATCTGCATCCCTTGCCCTTTATTGTCTATGATAACTTTGCTAGTTGTCTCGTCACATGTTATGTTTGGTGAGAAGACTGAAGCAAAGTAGGCATTGAGCAGTTCCGCCTTCTTATCATCTTCCATTACCAGCTCACCTTCTCCTTTGAGCAAAGGAACCACATCGTCCCTGATCTTTCTTTTTTGTCTAACATGTTTGTAGAACTCCTTGTTGTCTCTAACATTCCTTGCCAGCTATAACTCATTCCTTGCTTTGTCTTTCCTGATTTTGTCCCTACATGCTCACACTATTCCCATGTGTACTTCTGTGGTGACATGCCCTTCCTTCCATTTCCTGTATGTATCCCTTTTGGTTTTAGATAGCTGAAAACTCCTTCTGCAGCAGCACTGGTTTCCTTTCCTGTGCATCAGAATAGCTTGATGTTGAGTTGCTAGTATTACATCTTTTGGGAACTACCAGCTCCATTTGACTCCTTTCCTTACTAATTGGTTGCAACATGGGACCTTGCCTGCTCTTTCTCTGAGTTGGTTGAAATCTGCCTTTCTGAAGTCCAGTGTCCTTGTTTTGCTGTTCTCATGTCCTCATGTGCTCTCAAAAAACAGAACCCCCCAGCTTACAGGTTACACCTCAGATCACTGCTCTGCTTAGCACACATCACTTAGATACGTTCATAGTGAAAATAAGCAGAAGTTTATGTAACAAAGAAAACAGATTCAAGTAACAACACAGAGAAATATCAGAAACACACATATAAAACATCACAGACATATAAAATAAAATCATAACAAATTCTGGGCATAGACTTAGCCAACAGGATAATGTCCTGTCCGATGATGTTGAATTCACCTACTTGGCAGTATTTTCCAGCCAGGTTGGCTATGACCCTGCTGTCATAAAACAGCACAGCCTGACAGTTTATCTCCTTGGTGAAGGCTCCAAGCTGTCCCTCTGTACCCCCAGTCATTGTTTGCCCAAATCCATTGTCTTTGCTCATAAACAGGGCACCCCGGCCAGTTTTGTTTTTTCCTGCAGTGCTCCTCTCTTGTGATTTCCATTAGCATCAGGCTCAGTAATGCAAATATGCCTCCGTTGTGATACATACAATGCCCCATTGCAATACTTACAATATACCCATGATCAGATAGAGAAAAATGAATATCTGCTACCCGCTGCCTGAATGAAACCTATCTGAGGCACGTCTCCTCCTGGTGAGCTGCCTATAAAGCTTTAAGAACATAATTTCCAGGATGGATACATAATTTAACAATGAGCTAAAGTACTCAGTGCTTTTTTTGCCTTTGTCTTCACAGACAAGGTCAGCTCCCAGACTACTGCACTGGGCGGCACAAAATGGGGAGGAGGTGAGAAGCCCTCAATGCTGAAGGAACAGGGTCAGGACTATTTAGAAAGGCTGGGCATGCATAAGTCCACGGGGCTGGATGCAATGCATCTGAGGGTGCTGAGGTAATTGGCTGATGTGATCACAGAGCCATGGGCCACTATCTGAAAATTCGTGGTGATTGGGGGAGGTCCTGGACAATTGGACAAAGGCAAATATAGTGCCCATCTTAAAAAAAGAGAAGATGGAGGAACTGGGAAACTACAGACTGTCAGCCTCACCTCAGTCCCTGGAAAAATCATTGAGCAGGTCATCAAGGAATCCATTCTGAGGCACTTGGAAGAGAGGAAAGTGATCAGAAACAGTCAGCATGGATTCACCAAGGGCAATTCATGCCTGAACAAGTTGATTGCATTCTGTGATGAGATGACTGGCTCTGTGGATGCAGGGAAAGTGGTGAATGTGATATACCTTGACTTTAGCAAAGCTTTTGATACAGTCTCCCACAGTATTCTTAGCAAGTTAAAGAAGTCTGGGTTGGATGAATGGACTATAGGGTGGATAGAGAGCTGGCTAGATCATTGGGCTCAACGAGTAATGATCAATGGCTCGATGTCTAGTTGACAGCCAGTCACAAGTGGAATACCCCAGGGGTCGGTGCTGGGGCCAGTTTTGTTCAACATCTTCATTAAAGATCTGGGGGATGAGATAGATTGCACGCTCAACGAGTTTGCAGATGACACTAGATGGGGGGAATAGTAGATACCCTGGAGTGCAGGGACCAGCTACAGAGTGACCTAGACAAATTGGGGGATTGGGCCAAAAGAAATCTGATGAGGTTCAACAAGGACAAGTGCAGAGTCCTGCACTTAGGATAGAAGAATCCATGCACAGCTACAGACTGGGGACCGACTGGCTAGGCAGCAGTTCTGCAGAAAAGGATCTGGGGGTTACAGTGGATAAGAAGCTGGACATGAGTCAGCAGCGTGCTCTGGTTGCCAAGAAGGCTAATAGCATATTGGGCTGCATTAGTAGGAGCACTGCCAGCAGATCGAGGCCTCTCTATTCGGCATGAATGAGGTCACATCTGGAGTATTGTGTCCAGTTTTGGGCCCCCCACTACAGAAAGGATGTGGACAAGTTGGAAATAGTCCAGTGCAGGGCAATGAAAATGATTAGGGGGCTTGAGCACATGATTTATGTGGAGAGGCTGAGGGAACTAGGCTTATTTAGTCTGCAAAAGAGAAGAGTGAGGGGGGATTTGATAGCAGCCTTTAATTACCTGAAAGGGGGTTCCAGGGAGGATAGAGCTAGGCTGTTGTGAATGTTAGTAGATGACAGAACAAGGAGCAGCAGTCCCGATAAGTGGGGGAGGTCTAGGTTGGATATTAGGAGAATCTTTTTCACTAGGAGGGTGGTGAAGCGCTGGAATGGGTTACCTAGGGAGGTGGTGGAATCTCTATCCTTAGAGGTTTTTGAGGCCCGGCTTCACAAATCCCTGGCTGGGATGATTTAGTTGGGGTTGGCCCTGCTGTGAGCAGGGGCTGTCCCTTCCAGCCCTCATCTTTGATTCTATGATTCTGTGATATGATTGTGTTAGCTGCACATACATTGCACAAAGACTAGGATGTCCAATGAGCTACTGGCTCTTGGTAAAGACCTCATGTTACCATTTGGTGAATGATTATGCATATCTCTGATTGAGGTGACCCCATGCAACCCCTTTGTTCCCTCTGTAGGTTGGCATCCAGAGATCCTGGGTTCACAGCAGCCCATTGCCCAGTACCTACCACCATAACCTGCACACCCTTGGTACTCCCCCTCCCATCAACCCACTCCCCTCGTATTGCCTATTCCCAGCGCCACGACTTCTGCCTTATTAGTTACACTTTGCTCTTCCATCTGGATGTCCCAGGCGGGACCTATTAAACTGCTGCCACTTGCATGGAGATGACTTCTTGCAGACTTCTTCTGCTCCCTTGGTAGGAAGCTGTGGGGAGAATTACACAGTTGGCCTTAGAGTGTCTGAACTTACGGAACTGAAAAGTAAATCAAGAAAATGTTAAACCCAAGATTTAGAGCCCCCGTGAACACGCACAGAAAACTCATGGAGGAATCAATATAGTTTTGCTTTACTATTCCAGCTGTCAGGTGTCCAGTGCTGACTGCCCCAGGCAGGGGCCAATTAAACTGCTCTCACCGGCATGGAGACTTCACATATAACTCCACGTGCAACTTCTCCTGCGAGACGGGGTTTGTGCGGAATGGATCGGAGATGCTGGAGTGCACGGCCCTGGGAGAATGGACTGGGCGTCCCCCGCGCTGTGAAGGTAGAGACAAAGGATTAAGTTTGGTAGTCTAGAGAATATGTGGTGGAATTTATGGGATACCAGGCTTTTCTTTCTTTCTTTCTTTCTTTCTTTCTTTCTTTCTTTCTTTCTTTCTTTCTTTCTTTCTTTCTTTCTTTCTTTCTTCAATATATATTCAGGAAGTTATAACAAGTTCACAAATATTTGCCATGTAAATATCAGACACAAAATAATGATTACAACAGTGAGCTTCCGTTTAAAGAGACATTGTACAGGAATATAGTCATCAGATCTTTCTATTTAAGAGAGTGTTACCATATTACAGAGTGAGCATCATTAGAATAGCATTAGAATAGAATAGAATTGTTTCTAGTGATGTTATTAAATTTAGTGAAATATTTATCTACACATTTAACAGGTGAGGTATGTGTATCAAATATTAACATTCAAAAAAATTGGACAGGTGTGCTGGGTTTTTTGCAGGTAAGTGTACTTTGAGTACTGAATAAACGGTAACTAAATACCTAAATATTTTGCTGGGCATATAACTGGTGTGTTGATTTTTCCATTGCCACAACCTCCCATGTTTTTGAACCATCCTCCAAGTTTGGGCTATTTTTCTTTTTCCAGTGAGAGGTTATCAATAGCCAAACAGTTACTAGCAGACAAGCGATTCATTCTTAATTTCCTTATGTGTGACCATTTCCACTAGGAAGCACCAGGAGTGTTGCCAAAGGATCCTTTGGTATTAAATATCCAACCACTTCTGATATTGGGTTATGGATTGTATCCCAGTACTCGTTAATGACTGGATGTATCCACTCTATATGCATAAAAACTCTTTCATCACAATTTCACCAACATTATCCCCATTCCATCTTTTTTTTTTTTTTTTAGCCTGAGGTACCAGTGAAACATCTTAAAGACATGTTCTTTTATTGCGCTACAGACTGAGGATGCTGGTCCTTTTTTCCAGATCGAACCCTGTTCCCCTAAGCTAATATGTTTAGCCACATCCTTTCCCCACCATGACGTGTATGGACACCCTTTATATTGGGAAAGCTGTGTGCAAAGGTTGATATACATTACCCATAATTTCTTTGTTTCCCAATTGATCAGATCCATGTGGCCTACCCATGGGAGCCCAGCTCTCTGCCCGCGCAGGGGAGGAGAGATATTATGTAGAATGGTTTGGGAGCCGGGGGCAGGATCCTTCTATCTAGGGCAGCCATGGAATGAAAAGCTTTACAGAGAGAAAGTTGTGTAAAAGGAATACAATGGGCCTGGTCTGCCATTGCCCTGCCCCTTGCACAGCCATTTACACCAGTGCCAAGTGGAAGCCCCACAACCCCCGGCACTATATCCCCTGGCTTCTCTTACCATCACCTTCCCCCAGACACAACCTGCCTCCTTGCACCCCCCACCAGCACCACCCCCTCCAGACAGCTCACCCCTCTGGCACCACACCCCAAGCATCTAACCATTCAACCCATGATGGCACCTCATTCCCCTGAGGTGCTAGCACCCCAGCACCTCATTCCACGTAGCATTTCACCAGCCAGCACCCAGTTCCATGGCCTGGCACCCAGGGTCTGAAATCCCAGCATTGCACTGCCCAGCACATGATGTCTCTGGCCACACATCCCCCAGCACTCACCCCTGCACGTGGACACGCCATAGCATTTCATCCCCTCATTGAGTGATTCCCTTGGCACTTTACCCTCCAATAGCAATGGGCCTACCCCCTTATACAGTTCTGCTTTGCTATTCCAGCTGTCAAATGCCCAGCGCTGGTTGCCCCGGGCAGGGGTCAGATAAACTGCTCTCACTTTCACGGAGACTTCACGTATAACTCCACCTGCACCTTCTCCTGTGACCTGGGGTTTGTGGGGAACGGACCAGACGTGCTGGAGTGCACGGCCCTGGGAGAATGGACAGGGAGCCCTCCGCGCTGTGAAGGTACAGTACAGGCTACATGCTGCAGCACTGGCTTGGGAAGCTGCTTCTGTTCACCTGGTTGGAAGCTCTGGGGAGAATAACGCTGAGCTGGCCTTAGAATGTCTGAAATCACAGAACAAATCAAGGAAACATTAAACCCAGGTTCAGAGCGCCCATGAGCACTCAGGGGAAATTCTGTAGCTGCTGCGATAATGCAAACTAAGGCCAGGATTTCAGTGTTCTCGGCTGCTGCAGACCTTGTGGAGCAAGCAATACAGTTCTGCTTTGCTATTTCAGTTATCAAGTGCCCAGCGCTGGCCACCCCGAACAGGGGCCGATTAAACTGCACTCACGGGCATGGAGACTTCACGTATAACTCCACCTGCGCCTTCTCCTGCGAGACGGGGTTTGTGCGGAATGGACCAGAGCTGTTGGGGTGCACGGCCCGGGGAGACTGGACGGGGAATCCCCCACGCTGTGAAGGTAGAGTCACAGCGTTAACTGTGGGGCGTGTAGAATGTGCATTGCTGAGCTGGTTTGATACCAGTTCCCCTTGCGATGGGAACCCAGCTCTCTGCCCGTTCTGAGGGGGAGAGCTATTGCGTATAATGATTTGGGAGGCAGGGGAACCGGGCTTTTCGATCTGGGGAGCCGCGCCATGTAAAGCGTCACAGAGAGAAAGTTGTGTAACAGTGGGACAATGGGCTGCGGTTGCCATTGCCCTGCACCTTGTGCAGCCATTTACAGCAGTGCCAAGTTAGAAGGTGAATGTCACACACCCTAGCAAACACCTCTCCCAATTCATCCCCCAGCACCTCACTTTTTAGCTCAGACATGGCAACCTGCCTCCTGGCACTGCGCCACTCACCAGTCCATGGCCTCGGCATCTCATCACCAGCACCATCTCTCCAAAAGACCCACTGCCCCAAGGGGACTGCCCAGGGGTGGGGCAAAAGGGATAATTTGCCGCAGGCCCTCCACTTGAGACTGAAAGACTTGTGTTTTGCACTTCCAGCTGTCACGTGCCCAGCACTGGACACCCCGGTTAGGGGCCAATTAAACTGCTCTCACTGGCATGGAGACTTCACGTATAACTCCACCTGCACCTTCTCCTGCGAGACGGGGTTTGTGCGGAAGGGAC